>JAKELI010000510.1:0-33596 GCA_021525025.1 Lactarius hengduanensis
AAGGAGTCGTTCGAAAACTTTAATTCTAAATAATATTGAAAAAACTTGCCCCACCGCGGTGGGAGCTTGTGCAGCCCGGAGGGCGTTGTCGATCAATCCCAGAGTGCGTTCTGAAACTCGGTGAGGAGGGGACCACCCGATCACAGTGGTGTAGTAGGTGTCTATGAGGTCTGAGAGTGTTGTCGGATCGGAGAGCTCTCCATCCCCTGCGAGGAGTCTCCCGTGGGGTAATTCGTGACGGTGTACTCGGCCACGGGCGTTAAGGTGGGGAGGAGTGGGGGTTGCCAGCCCGTGTGATGGGGTAGTTGAGGGTAATACGTTCGTGCGGGGGTAGAATATTGTCGGCGGTCGTGCTCCATGGAGCTCTAGACGAAGCAGATGTCGCGAGGTAATCCAGGCGGTATTTCTGCAGCAAAGAGGTGTTGATATTGGCAAAACTATGCTAGAACCAGCACTATTCTAAAAGAGATGATGGGTATGGAGGAAAGGGGTGACAGATTGACGCAGCATCTTTAGCTCTTTTGCGATGTTTTGGATGAGAGAATACGATTTCGTCGTACGGGACCGGTTGGCGACGTTTGTAAGAGCGGCGCTTCGGGTGATGGATTAGTACGCAAGCGGTCTACCTCGGACGAGATGTATGGCGAGCCCGACTGAGCAAGCTTAGGTTGAAGGACGCGAAGGCGAGCGAGAAGGACGTCGTTACAAAGCAACCTCGGCACCAAGCTGTTCGATACGATGGTTGCGCGCCTCCGCATCTCGTGGGACGTCGCGCTGGTTCCACCTGCGGCACGTTGAGATGGGAACATTTGATTTCCGGACAAGGGAAGAGACGAACCGAATGGTGATATTTTGTCGGCGTTAGGGTGACATTCGATATCGGAGTAGCAGACACCGCATAGAAGGACAGAGGAGAAAGAGGACAGATGAACCTCGAGTTGGTCCCACTTGGAATAGTCCAATGGCATGATGTGTGCTGCGCACTCTTACCACCCGGCGCCGTTATCAAATCCACCCCGTCGCAGCCGTCTCCGTCATGAACTGAGGTCTCATACATCGGTGGGAATAGCAAGTATCCAAGTGCCCGAAACCGCCGGATGGATCACCGTGACTGTCTTATCAAGGGTTGCTGCGGACGCCATGCGATGGCCTTGTTTGCACTAGCCATTGTGTATGTGATGGCAGTTTCCTGCCCGATGCCGCGAGATATGCCCGTGACGAGTACGACCTTACCAAGGCGTGTTTGATTTGCGAGTACACACTACAGAGAGGGTGAGGAGATGAAGCGCGTGTACAAAGTAAATAGGAATTTGCATCGTAGCGATTCTTCGTCGTGACCGACAAGAGCGGGTCCATAAAGCTGAGAGGAACACCGGAAGGGACGCGCGGCCTTTCTCTCTCCCAAATTTCAAAAGGAACGCCGTTCCCGATCATGCTCGTCATCACAATCTCCATCTCAATAGATGACAGTAACTTCCATCGATTGAACGGCATTGATAGTGTTTCGGTGTTAAGAATGTCAAGCAACGTAGGTGTTACCTTGGGTGTTACGTTCGCAGATACAACCCCGACCGCTTACGCAGGACCTGGCATGGTGGCATGGACGTTAGCTTGACACTTAGAAATGAGATACAAAAACTTCAAGTCTAAGATGAGGCGATCGTATAATCACATACGAATGAGGCCTCGCAAGGGAGTCTAAAAGCGCCGGATGCAAAAAGGAAACTGTGAGGGCGGGGATCGAGTCCATGGAAACTTTTAAAGGTGTTGCACATCTCTGGATAAAATGGGTGCACGATAATATTATATTGTAAATGTAACACAGCAGTGCAGACCTAGTCTGGGCCCGTTGGTTTTTTGTTGTTGAAAAAGTGCAGTTGCATCAGATGACATAAGACACCAACGCCCATAAATGCGTTCTGCCTTGTTTCCCACGGTACCAAGATGTACTGAGTTAGCCTGAGTACCTCAGGCTTTTACCCTACCCTTGCCGTTCACGCCTACCGCCGTGGCGTCATACCCCGGTACACGTCGTTGAACCAAGAAACGGCCGCCCATGCGTGGGTCCGTTGCAGTGCAGAGAGCGTGTGGACCTTACTATATCGTCTGGACCTTTGTCTGGATAACCATCTGAATAAAGGTTTTCACAGACCGCCGTCCATTCGACCGCTTCCGTGACTCTCAACTAATATTTTCGACGGTCTCCTTTTGCGAGGCCGAGCTCATGTATGATCCCTAGCTCAGGTTCATGGGTGTGTACCCCCTATTTCTTCAAGACTTGAATTCCTCGTCTAAGGCCTGGTCCGTGTCAGCACAAGCGATCGGGGTCCTGCGGGCCTAACGCCGCTCGGAATTCTTATTAACACCAAATTAGTGCCCTTCGATTATTGACGGGGTGTGTCGGGATTGTGATGACTCGTTCGATCGGGGATGCTCAGTCAGCTCGAGCGTTCCTTTAATGTTTGGAAAGGAAGCAGACATATATGAAGAGGACCCGGCTCAGACGGCGTCCCATCATCTCGTTCCTTCCTCATGGATTCGTTTCAGTCCATTGTCGGTTACGAAGAAGAGCTCCCTGTTACGAATCACCACGAGTAAATTCCAGTTCACTTCATACATTCGCCTCATCTCCTATTCCACTTACCCTCTCCGTAGTATATACTCAGCGATTGACCCGAAAGAGGCATTCGCAAACCAAACATACCGTCGCAAGGTCGTGCTCATCACGGGCGCATCGCGTGGAATCGGACAGGAAACTGCCATCACCTACGCAAAGGCCGGTGCAAACGTGACGATCGCGGGACGCTCGCAAGAGACTCTTGATAAGACAGCTGCTATCATCCATGCGGCAGTTTCGGGCGCTCAGGTACTTGCAGTCCCCACTGATGTGCGAGACCCCAATGCCACAGAGGCAGCAGTACAAGCCACACTCGAGCGTTTCGGTCGACTCGATGTCCTCATTGCCAATGCAGGTGCTGCGGGCAACTGCATCCTAAGTACGTAGGTTAATGAAGAAGCACACCCGTCTCAGTTCTAACTTTGTGACTGCAGAGATGGGTGACAGGGACCCTGATCAGTGGTGGAACACATTTGAGGTCAATGTTCGAGGCGTCTACAATACCGTCCGGTGAGTTTTCGCCGTCTTGTCTTTCCAGAGATCGGGTCCTAACAGAGGTCCAGGGCCTCGCTATCGGCGCTCGAGAAGACTAGCGGGCGTATCGTGGTCGTCTCCTCTAATGCTGCGCAGCTCCGCATCCCACATACAAGTGACTACGCTATTTCGAAACATGCTGTTAGTCGCCTGGTTGAATTCATCGCCCTTGGTGCGTAGGCTTTCTGAACCAGTTTCAAATGTCTCAGGCTCTACTCTTTGGAAGAATATCCCAAGTTGACTGTCTTTTCGTTGCACCCGGGAGCCATCAAGACGCAGATAGTTGAAGAATCGGGCTTTGCATTCCCTGACGATTTTCCCAATGACACGCTGCAACTTCCAGCCGCAACGATGCTCTACCTTACTTCTGGTCGGCTCGACTGGTTGAGCGGAAAGTCAGTGCTATATGTGCCTAATGGTGCTGCAGTTCACGTTCTGACGGCTTTGATACGCCAGATATCTGGCGGCCACCTGGGATATTTCAGAAATTGAGAGGGACTGGAAGGAGAAGGTACAAGCGGGAAGTGTTCTTATTAACAAGTTGGCCATTCCAAAGTAATTTGCTACCTCCGTGCTTGTAGGCACAGTATGTGTTGCGCATTACAAGACATCGCGAGATGTTATTAAAGCGCTCAAGGGTGTGCATGATATCATTAAGTGGTGGCCGGTGGCCAGAAGGAAGATGATATCTATTCCGACTTTCTCTTATCATCATTCGACACACTAGCCCTTCAAACCCTTTAGCCTGGAATCTTGTACGGTTCAAATCACGAGCCGCGGCTCCTCCGAAGTCGGTCTCTGAACTAGATTGGGGTGCTGCTGCTGAGGGTGAAGATAGCACGAAGGCTGCCTTCCGCAGGGACGAAGGTACTTCGGGCCCACCTCAAATATATCACACCAAAGCCATCGCTACCTCATATAACCCACTTCAGCTGCTACTTCCGCTGTCTCAAGATGCCGAGGAGCCAGGATATCAACCTCTACACTCCCTACGAGGCAATCTACTAGCTAGTTTTCCAGGCCAGGTTTTGTGGGCAATCTGCGGGGCTGTAAAATACGGGTAGGTGGTCGTATCGTTTTTCTGTGGTCTCTTCGCAGGTTTGACCGTTAGCTAGTCTTCGTGATGGTAAAGGGTGATTAGCGTGCGGCCGCGGGGAATCCTTACAAGATATTTTTCACACGAGGGCAACACGTGCACCTCGGAGCTGCGTTGTTGGTAGTGATTTGCAGGCTCGGCTCGGCCCGGAAGCCGGGTAAACGGCCCGGCTTTTGGTGGCCCATGGCCTCATGTTGCGGAGGCCTGGGCCTTCACCTATGGCCTCTGAGGGCTTTGGCCTGCTACGGCTTGCAAGCCACGGCTTTATATGTTGTCGGCTTGTAGGGCTTACAAGCCACGGCCCATATGTCAGAACGAACAAGAGCATACTACTACTAAAGATTGTAACCACATAGTAACTATTACTTGAACTATTAAGCCCCCCGTCGTTGTCGCGTCACCGACTCGCCGTCGTCCGTCGTTGTCGTGTCACTGTTGTCCATCGTTGTCGCGTCGCCGCAGTCTGTCGTGTCTGTTCAAGTTGCACCCGAGTATTGTTGTTGCCCGAGTCGCTTGGTGTTGTCCGAGACTCCAAGTCGTCGGTGTCGCATTGCCGTCGCCATTTCGTCGTCTTCACCGTGCTATCGTCCTGCTGCTGGTGATGTTGCCGTTGTTAGGACGGCGGCGGCGGTTAGTAGCTGCTTCTGTGCATCGTTGAAGTGTCGTTGTCGCTGTCTGGCTGTCCAAGGTGAAACCGGTGAAATCACGCGTCATGCGTCACGGTTCCCTGTGCATGTTCCCGGTCCGGTTGCTTAGTCACTTTTCCAGACACCAGCCACAACACCCACAGCAGCAACGACCTTGGCGACGACGGCAACTACAAGTCCAGGTGATGTCGACTGCCACAATAGCAAAGCACCAGACTTCCACCAGTTGACAGCAAGGTGGCGACGACACAGCAAGACGACAACAACAGCAGCAAGACGGCAACGACGACAGCAAGGTGACAACGACGACGATAGCAAGGCGACGTTCAAGTTGACAACAGCAAGACGACAACGACGGCAGCGAGGCGATGTCGACAACAACAAGACAACGACAACAACGACAACGGTGATAGTGCCGACACTGACAACAGCGACAACCACGGCAGCACGACACAATTCGGACGGCGAGCACTGCGGGCGGCGGGGTTCTTATGATTAGTAGCTGGTTGACTACTTAGGGTACAAGTACTTGTAATGTCCTACTTAGTCTAGGAAAAGTTGTAGCATGGTCAAAAAACCCGCCAAACCCGTCGTACGCCGGGTACGGGTACGGCCCTGCAAACTGGAGCCCGGGCCATGGGCCGTGCAAGCGGCCCGCCTAATTTGGAGCCTGAGCCTCGGGCCCCTCTGGGCTGCCTCTACGGCCAGGCCCAGCCCGTCTTCTGCTGGCTTCAGGCCCATGGGCCGGGCCGGGAAATCACTAGTTGTTGGTGAGCCCGGGCCACCTCCGCCACTACCATCGTCATCATCAAGGACACTCGGCTCGGGGTTGTGTCGGCTGAGCGCCCCTGTCATCATTGTCGTCGTCGGGGGTACAATTGCAATACCAAGTCAATGACATAGGTGGACCGTCAGTTGGCAGGCGGTTACAACAAAGGGCTTGGGTTGACAACTATATCCTCAGCAGTGTCCAAGCGTGCGCGCTTGTGCAACTGCAAAACGTCCACTTGTGGCCTAGATTTGATGGTATCCCGTGTCCCAAGTCCTCCAACGCTCCCATCGGCACCAGTACCTGCCTGACTAGCAGGAGGACCGCGAGGCCAAATGGTGTGGGCAGAGACTGGGATACGACTACACCAAAATGTTTTCCCTGGTAGTAAGACTCGAAACATTTCGAACCGTTCTCGTGCTAGCGGCAATAGAGGATCTTCGCACTCAACAGATGGATATGAGTAGTGATTGGCCTGGGTAACCCTCGGGTCGACGAGGGCTACCTGTACCCATACCCAGCAAAACCCGTACCTGTCCTCAAGGGTATGGGTTCCTGCAGGTACGGGTTGGGTGTCTTGGGGGTTGGCGGGTATTATATTGTAAGGTATACCCTTGCGTTAGGCTCGAAACGAGGTGGCCCATTCTACGTTTTTGTGGTGGACAGTATTCAACCTCCAAGTCGACTCCACATCCCGTTTGACCTGGCGGATATCCTGGCCTCACTGCAAATTATGCGGGAGGACGTTGCAGGCATTGAAGAGGAAGCACGGCAGAGGGCGGCGACCACGCATTTTGTGTCTGAGCTCGTCTTGCATCGTCTTGCAGAGAATGGATGGGGGGCGAGTAGGATCATCCTCTGCAGCTTGCCCAGTTTCCTTTTCTTCAGAAAGTTTAGGGTACCCCCCCTAGGGATTACCACGGGTAACCCCCGTGTCACTTCGGCCTTACCCGTACCCGTACCCGTCAAAACCCGTACCCGCGACCACGGGTACGGGTACCCGCGCATACGGGTACGGGTATTCACGGGTTTGGTGGGTACTTGCGGGTTTGGCGGGTTACCCGTACCCGCAGGGGTATAGAGGCCATTCTTGAGGCCATTGGCCCATTGCATGCGGTGACAATGGTGTATTTACAATCTCAGATACAAACGAATACCACTAGTACTAATAACCGTGTACGTCGCTGCCCTATGGTCATTGTAGGGCCTCATCGCTGTCGCGTTGCGTTGTCGTTGCCTCTGCAGCTGCAGCGGACGAGGCCTCCGCCGCCTCCGCATCCTCCGCAGTCGCCATCGCCCCCGCCGTTGCCATAATCGTCTGTCGCCTCAGGGTGATTGCCACTGTCGTTCTCTCGTGGTCGCACCATCTCCTCGTGGTCACCCGTCGCCGTCGTAGTCACCCATTTGTCGGCGTGGTCGTAATCGTACCCCGTTGCCATCGTAGTCGCCGTGGTCGCCTCGCCGTGGTCGTTGTGGTCGCCTCGTCGAAGGAGTCGAAGAGGCCGCCTCGTCGACGTGATCGTTGAGATGTCGTTGTCGCGGTCGGCGGTCACGGTCGATGTCGTCGTGATTGCCCTGTCGTCACAGTCGTCGTCGCCTCGTTCAGTTGTCAGCCAACGTGGTCACGTCATGGGTCAACTTGAACCCAGCCCCGCCGGCACAGTCGTCGTTGCCGCGTCGTCATGTGGCTGTGTTGAACGGTCAGGGCCCTATGCTTAGGCCAATAAACAAGTCGGTAGAAAACGTAGTGAATATAAGAACAAAAACTTAGCGTCTCAGAAGCTGCAGCATACACTTGAATGCCGAGACCGAATAATAATGAGGGAGCCGTCGTCGTCGTAGTTGCCTCGTCGTGGTCACCTGGCCGCCGTGGTCATTGTGATCGCTTGTCGAAGGGGTCGAAGAGGTCGCCTCGTCGGCGTGATCGTTGTCGTATTCACGTGTCGTCGCGGTCGGCGGTCGTCGTCGTCGTGACTGCCCTGTCATCGCAGTCGCCGTCGCCTCGTTGCCGTCGTGGTCATGTCATGGGTCAACACAGACCGCCGGCACGGTCGTGGTCGCCTCGTCATGTGGCTTTGTTGAGGGGTCAGGGCCTTATGTTAAGGCCAAAAAAAAAGGAACGACAATTGAGTCAGTAGAAAACGTAGTGAATGCAAAAACAAGGACTTAGCGTCTCAAACAAAGGCTGCAGCATACACGTGAGACCGAGACCGAATAATAACCACTTGGATCGTCGTATCCAGTGCTACGCGGTGCTGGCCCTGCTGAGCGACACGTGGGGAGGCGGCTTGGCGTCTCCGACGGCGACCTCCCGCCTGACCATAGAGCTGTTCTCGGCGTCGAAGGATGTGCAAAAGGAGGGAGTATGAAGCTGTTCCAAGGGAGAATTCTGATCATAGAGCGACGTGAGAATGCCGAGACCGAAGTAGAGGTGAGGCGAGGGTGAGAAGCGCAGATGGGCCACCTGTAGTGCTAGAAGAGTGTGAGAGGAGAGGAGACGGCCTGGATAAAATGGACATCTAGTTACATTGCCACCAATGCGGGCATGTCGAACAGATACAGCACGAGACGCGGGAACGCGTGGCCGGTCTATGTTTGTGAGATGAAAATGCGCCTCGTCCTGGGCGAGATAATGACGAAACTTGAAGAGAGAGAGAGATATTGCACGTGGAGAAATGGGATGGGATGGGGTGGGGTGGGGAAAACGCGGGAGGAATCGATGGGCCGACGATGGCGAAGTGATGGCGATGTGGCACGACTCGGGTGTTGGATATCGTTGGTGGGAATGAGTCCGGTATGGCAGCTTAGCCACACCAAGACGATCCGATGCAGTCCGAAATGTTTTCGAAAGCAAGAAATGAGTCGTGAGTGGCATGTTGCCAGTTGTAATTTACCCGCGGGTACCCGTGCCACGGGTATGGGTTTGGCACGGGTCCGAGAATGGCTACCCTGACCCGTACCCGCGTGACCCGTACCCGTGACCCGTACGGGTTTTGCCGACCCGTGGTAATCCCTAACCCCCCCGTCACATGTCCAATGCCTTGACGGCGTTCTCCGCGATACCGAGTGGCATGTTCCCGAGGACCGTATTCACGACCGCAAGATCATTTGTCTTGAGGGCCTCTCGCAGGTCCTCTGGAAGCCCACAGAAAAGGTCCCAACACATCTGCAGAGCCTTGCGCACTTCCTCGATGTCCAGTCCCTCGGTTCCTGGTCCCTCAGGCCTCAAGTACCAGATGCTCTGGTGGAGGGCCTTCTGGCACGTTGGACGAGGTGGTGATGTCAGTAGCTGAGATCTGCTCTTCGCCCCCAGTGACAGACTCCACTTCTTGTTTGTCGATTTCGACGCGCTTGACGATGTGACTGTAGGTGTCCTCGACGTCTTTGTGGAAGATTGCTTGTGCATTTGTCACCTCCAGCTGCCGTGCTGTGTTGACGACTTCGCCAACACTGAAAGGGAACGAGTGTGTGGAAGTAAAATAAAATATAATTGTACCGTTTAAAGAACAGTTGCACGCCATCCCTTTCCGAGCTTTTCGCCGTATTGTCCACTCTGGTGCACACCCCTGTTTCGCATATTTTGACTTTCCGTCCCTTTGAGCCCCAAACGCAGCAAGGAGTAGTGCGTCCGAAGCGCCGGTCATTACAACCTCGTGCCAACTGCTACCGCGGCATTGAAAGCCTCGGGTGTTACGGGGAGGTCGTGATTCTTGCTGAGGGAGATGAGCCTGTCGAGGTGATAAGAGATGCTCCTCTCCGATACGGCACTATCTAGCTCGAGGAGCAGATCTGCGTTCGCTCCTTCGAGCGCGTCCTTTTTGGCAAGGAGAAGATCTAGGAGGTGGTTAGTGATGTCGCTACGCTGTCTGGGTGACAGTAGGGTCGTATTCTGGGACGAGGATCGGATTGGCAAATAGCATGTCCGAGTTGTACTCCCTCTGGGAGCCTGGGCCCTCCTTAAAGTAGTTGCTTGTTCTTCGGAGCCATGGACTCGACTGTTGCGGTGCGACTGGACTGGACGGAGGTCACCGAGGCAGCCTAGAAACGGCCGACCCTGATGAATCAAAGCACCCAACCGCCACCCCTACATGCCACCTTCGATATCGGAGTCGTCAGATACCTGTAGAGAGGATCGTATTAGAAGGACAAGAGAGAAAGAGGACGGACGAACCTTGAGTTGGTCCCACTTGGAATAGTTCAACGGCATGATGTGTGCTGTGTATTCTTACCACCCGGCGCCGTCATCAAATACCATCCCGTCGCAGCCGTCTCCGTCATGAACCGAGGGTCTCATACATCGGTGGGAATACCGTGACTGTCTTATCAAGGGTCGCTTGCGGACGCTATGCGATGACCTTGTTTGCACCAGTTTTATAGGTGATGGCAGTTTCCTGTCCGATGCCGAGTACGACCTTGCGTGTTTGATTTGCGAAGCGACCCTTTCTAGTCAATTGTCGAGTACACACTACAGAGAGGGTGAGGAGATGAAGCACATGTATAAAGTAAATGGGAATTTTCATCGTAGCGATTCTTCGTCGTGACCGACAAAAGCGGGTCCATAAAGCTGAGAGGAAACACTGGAAGGGATGCCGAGGCCTTTCTCTCGCCCAAATTTCAAAAGAAACGCGTGCCGACCGATCGTTCTCGATCAAGCTCGTCATCATAATTTACACCTGACAGCAACTTCGATCAATTTTGGACATGTTTCGGTGTTAAGAATGTCAAGCAACGTAACTTAGTTGCAGATATGATATTATGATGATACCGACGCCGCCTTGTTTCCCACGGTACCAAAAGACCACCTTCAAGTTACCATTCACGCCTACCGCCGTGGCGTCATAGTAGCCCCGCCCTGGTACATGTCGTTGAACCAAGCGACGGCTGCCCGTGCGTGGGTCCGTTGCAGTGCAGAGAGTGTGTGAACCTCACTATATCGTCTGGACCATTGTCTGGATAGCCATCTGAATAAAAGTTCTCACAGACCGCTGTTCATTCAACCGCTTCCGTGACTCTCAACCAATATGCTCGACGGTCTCCTTTTGCGAGGCCGATCGCACGTATGATTCCTCCAGCTCAGGTGTGTACCCTATTTCTTCAAGCCTTGAATTCCTCGTCTCATTTTGGTCATAGTATTGTAAAGGCCTGGTCCGTGGCAGCACAAGCGATCGGGGTTACCTGCGGGCGTAACGCCGCTCGGAATTCTTGGCACCGAATGAGTGCCGACTGTGTCGGGATTGTGATGACTCGTTCGATCGGGAATGCTCGTTCCTTTAATTTTTGGAAAGAAAACATATATATAAGAAGGACCCGGCTCAGACGGCGTTCCCATCATCTAGTTCCTTCCTCATGGACATTCACTCCATTGTCGGTTACGAAGAAGAGCTTCCTGTTACGAATCACCACGAGTAAATTCCAGTTCACTTCATACATCCGCCTCATCTCCTATTCCACTTACCATCTCTGTAGTATATACTCAACGATTGACCCGAAAGAGGCATTCGCAAACCAAACATACCGTGGCAAGGTCGTGCTCGTCACGGGCGCATCGCGTGGAATCGGTCAGGAAACTGCCATCACCTACGCTAAGGCCGGTGCAAACGTGGCTATCGTGGGGCGTTCGCAAGAGACTCTTGATAAGACAGCTGCTATCATCCATGCGGCAGTTTCGGGTGCTCAGGTACTTGCTGTTCCCGCTGATGTGCGAGACCCCAAGGCCACAGAGGCAGCAGTACAAGCCACACTCGAGCGTTTCGGTCGGCTCGATGTCCTCATTGCCAATGCAGGTGTAATGGGTAACTTCGAAAAAAGTACGTATGTCAATGAAGAAGCACACCCGTCTCAGTTCTAACTTTGCGACTGCAGAGATGGGTGACAAGGGCCCTGATCAGTGGTGGAACATATTTGAGGTCAATGTTCGAGGCGTTTACAATACCGTCCGGTGTGTCATCGCCATCTTCTCTTTCCAGAGATCGGGTCCTAACAGAGGTCAAGGGCCTCGCTATCGGCGCTCGAGAAGACTAGCGGGCGTATCGTGGCCATCTCCTCTAATGCTGCGCAGCTCCGTGTCCCACATGGAAGCGACTACGCTATTTCGAAACACGCTGTTAATCGCCTGGTTGAATTCATCGCCCTTGGTGCGTAGGCTTTCTTAACCAGTTTCAAATGTCTCAAGCTCTACTCTTTGGAAGAATATCCCAAGTTGACTGTCTTTGCGTTGCACCCGGGAGGCATCAAGACGCAGGATGGTTGCAGAATCGGGCTTTGCATTCCCTGACGATTTCCCTATGACACGCCGCAACTTCCAGCCGCAACGATGCTCTACCTCACTTCTGGTCAGGTCGACTGGTTGAACGGAAAGTCAGTGCTATATGTGCCTGATGGTGCTGCAGTTCACGTTCTGACGGTTTTGATACGCCAGATATCTGGCGGCCACCTGGGATATCTCAGAAATTGAGAGGGACTGGAAGGAGAAGGTACAAGCGGGAAGTGTTCTTATTAACAAGTTGGCCATTCCAAAGTAATTTGCTACCTCCGTGCTTGTAGGCACAGTATGTGTTGCGCATTACAAGACATCGCGAGATGATATTAAAGCGCTCAAGGGTGTGCATGATATTATCATTAAGTGGTGGCCGGTGGCCAGAAGGAAGATGATATCTATTCCGCCTTTCTCTTATCATCATTCGACACACTAGCCCTTCAAATCCTTTAGCCTAGCCTGGAGTCTTGTACGGTTCAAATCACGAGCCGCGGCTCCTCCGAAATCGGTCTCTGAACTAGATTGGGGTGCTGCTGCTGAGGGCGAAGATAGCACGAAGGCTGCCTTCCGCAGGGACGAAGGCACTTCGGGCCCACCTTAAATATATCACACCAAAGCTATCGCTACCTCATATAACCCACTTCAGTTGCTACTTCCGCTGTCTCAAGATGCCGAGGAGCCAGGATATCAACCTCTACACTCCCTACAAGGCAAATCTACTAGCTAGTTTTCCAGGCCAGGTGTTGTGGGCAATCTGCAAGGCTGTAAAATACGGGTAGGTGGTTGTATTGTTTTTCTGTGGTCACATCGTTTGCCACTGGCAGTCTTCGTGATGGTAAAGGGTGATTAGCGTTTAACCTTGAGCGGCCACGGGAAATCCTTGCAAGATATTTTTCACACGAGGACACATGCACCTGAGCTGCGTTGGCGCGGCGCAGCCTGTCTCTGCCACTGCCATCGTCATCATCAAGGACACTGGGCTCGGGGTTGCGTCGGCTGAGCACCCCTGTCGTCATTCTCGTCGGAAGTACAATTGCAACACCAAGTCAATGACATAGGTGGTCAGTGAGCAAGCGGTTACAACAGAGGGCTCGAGTTGACAACCATATCCTCAGCAGTGTCCAAGCGTGCACGCTTGCGCAACTGCAAAACGTCCACTTGCGGCCTAGATTTGATGGTATCCCGTGTCCCAAGTCCTCCAACGCCCCCATCGGCACCAATACCCTGCACGACTAGTAGGAGGACGTACACCTGGCCATCGACGCCTGCTTGTCGTCTCCCGGCAAGTTCTCGCCAATCTCGGTTTTTTGAGAGTGGGTATGACGAGCGGTCCGGTCGAGGAGTGCTGTGTGATCAATTGCTGTGGCCATGGTGAGCTGCGTGCCCCTGCACGACGATGAGTACGCACAATATTCGAGTAAGGCCTTTGTACAGCCCATTGTTCACCACTTCGAGGTCCTTCGGATTCGTCTCTCTGTTGAGAACCACCTTGGAGAAACCCGGCACAAAGTGTGCACAGACCAATTGCCAGTGGTGGGCTGAGGATGTGGCCGATGAATTTAAAATAGTCGGAGTGCTCGCCCCGGGCCAGGTTGTCGTGTACTGAGAAGCGGAGCTCGTATAGAATATCGTGTGCTTGAGGAAGAAGAACCACTCGCGGGAGACACCGCCATAGTTGAGCACGTCCTCGCCCTCAAAATTGACCACGAGCCGCTTGCTGTGGTCATCCGGCCAGGGACACATGTTTTCCACGAAGCTGTCCTCGAAGACCCACCCGCAGTGCACGCGCACATCGCCCTTGGCGTCGGTAATCAGGCACATCGCTAGCTGGCTTCGGAAGTAGACGGTCTCCCCCTAATAGTTGTACTTACACCGCTCCGCATTGACGGCAGCCGCGGGTCGTTGTCGTGCGCGTGCTGTGATTCAGAACGTACATTTCCGAACCCGATGGCAGCGGACCTAGCGTGGTAGGGTTCGCAAGCGCAGGTGTCACTGCCACTAAGGCGAAGGTTCGCCGAAGGTCATTCCATGTTGTCGTACGCGTGCGGCGCTCCACATATCTGAGGGGCAAGCGAACATCGCCGTTGGTGCTGTCTGCGTTGGTTGTGCTCGGAGACGATGGTGCATGAGCGGCAAGAATAGGCGCTGGTTGATTGGGAATGAACACGTCCGGGCAATGCTGCATGTATCGCGATCGACGTCGTATGGCCCGCACGGATTGTGTCGGGGCTCCTATCCAGATGGGAGAATCTGCAATCGATGTGGTCCGGGCGGGAGAAGCAGGGCAGCCAGCTGCTCCGTAAGGCGATGTGGAAGAACGGTGGGTGACGTGGGTCCGGACAGATTCTGGTTGCGCTGGGAAGAATGGGCCTGGGGATTGGCAGACATGCAAAGTGCTAAACTGCCTGCGGCTGTGTTGGTAAATGCGGAAGTCGATGAAGGGGATAAGTGCATGGCTTGGATATTGCCGGCTTTCACGGACCGATTCCCGGCCGGCTGAATCTTTCCCACGTTCCGTCAGACGTGACTCGCACGTTTACCTTCGACCACAATGTCGACAAAACTCTCGTTTACCGTCCGAAGACCCACACCAGAGTCGCGCGCTCCATCTGCTGGCCCGGATTCCGATGATCCGCGTTTCAAAGTGCCAGCCTTGCCACGCCATCTCGTCAACAGTGCCAGTAATAGCTCACCAGGCAGTCCACTTGCAGGCAACTCACCCAAAAGGAGGGCCGACTCGAGCGACGAAGATGAGAACCCCACAGATGAACTTGTAACCGGCTTTGACCGGTTCGGGGTGCAGCGGTGCGTTACAACAGTAGTCTCGCCTTCAAGGCGCAGGGGTCCGCAACTCACCATAGCCGCCGCAATTGATCACAGAGCCACACCTCGACCGGAGCCTCAAAGACCGCTCGTCATACCCGCTCTCAAGAACCGCGATTGGCGAGAGCTCGCCAGGAGGCGACGAGCAGGCGCCAATGGCCAGATGTATGTCCCTCCTGCTGGCCAGGCGGGTACCGGTGCCGATGGGAGCGTCGGAGGCCTTGGAACACGGGATACTATCAACTCTGGGCCGCAAGTGAAAGGCTTGCAGCTGCGCAAGCGCCCGCGCTTGGACACTGAGGATATGGCCGTCGAACCCGAGCCCTCTGTGACCACCGAGGAACGGCCTGAAGAATCCGAAGATCAACGCGCAATACGTGCGCTGCTTGCTGGTACTGAAGGTGACGACGGCCACGACGGACCCCTCGTCGACACTATTCCCCTCACAAACGGCGGTTCTGCGCGCCGCGGTCCCACGGAAGACGACGCATTCAAGCAGGACGTCGACGAGCTGCCCAGCGAAGCCTCACTCGCGGACTACGAGCGCGTACCTGTCGCACAGTTTGGTGCGGCGCTGCTGCGCGGGATGGGCTGGAAACCTGGAGAACCCGCAAGCAGGAACAAGAAGCGCGGGATCGTCGAGCCCTGGCTGCCTCCCTCCCGACCTGCGTTGCTTGGCATCGGTGCTAAAGAACGCGAGGCGCTGGACGATGGCAGTGGCGGGAAGCGTGGGCCTTCACGTCCTGAGCGCAAATACGTCCCGCTGTTACGCAGGGAGTCGTCGGACAGGTCGCCGTCTCTCTCGCAACCCCCATCGCGCAGCGATTCTAGGATGGCGTCGCCCTCGTCGTCGGAAAGGGAGAGGCGGGACCCGACCGATACTAGAGACCGACGCCGAGAGCGTGACCGAGAGCGGGAGAGGGATGGGCGGGATGGTGATCGTAAGACCGGGCGGGAGATGGACAGAGATAAGCACAGGGACGGCAGGGACAGGGCTAGACAGAGAGAACGTTCGCCACGGTCGAGTCAGCAAGACCCTGGTCGTCGTGGCCGATGACGAAGAAGTATTGTATAACTTCAAGCTTTGTCTGACCCCTTACTTACTGTAGATCCTTTTCTGTGAGACGGTTGAATGTTGGCTTCCCGGAATCAACACCTCTGAGATTGATGAAATACGTTGTGATCCTTGAGCACACTCGAATACAAGTATAACTAGTGACCGACAAGGGAATACGCGCTGACAGTCATAATGTGCTCCTGCCCCCGGCTTGTATAAAGGCGCTAATCAGATCAGGATTGGTACACATTTTAACGTGAATCATCTATCGAACTTGCTTTTTAGTTTTGCCTTCTTTGTCGGCGGTTCATCTCGGGGCTCCTTTTCTTCCTCCTCCTCCCCATCGTCATCATCTCCACTCACGTCCCCCTCACTGATCTCCTCGTCCTCGTCCCAGGAGCTTTCCTCTCCTTCCTCCTCTTCGTCAGTCCCCCCTGTCGTGCTGGCCTTGCCCTTTCCTGCCAACGCCGTTTTCCGTTGTACATTCCGTTCCTGCTCCTCGCGACGTTCCTTTCTGAGTTTCGCTTTGGCGGCGTGCGATGCCTTTTGAGCGGCGACCTCAGCCTTCGTCTTCTTGACTGAAGGTTCAAGTCAGCCAAACTTAGACACCGGAAGGACAAAGGGCTGGCTCAACCAAATTCGTGAAAGATGACCGCGCTTTCCCTCCCTGGCAAGCCCTCGGTGATCTTCACCAAGCGGAGCTCCATCCGCGGGCCAATCTCGTCGAGGCGCACCGCGCGCTTCTGGCCCTTGCGGTTATTCCTGCCGACATAGTCCTCCGCGAGCGACACGACGTCCGCCTCGTCCTCCGCAGCGGACGACACGTCCGACGTCGCGGCGCTCTCGTACCCGTCCGCCGTCGTGCCGCCCCGCGCCCGCAGCACATAATCCGCGACGTCCTTCTCGCTGCCCAAGTCGAGCATCGCGCCACCGCTGCCACCACCGGCACCGGCGCCACCGGAGGCACCGTTGCCCTGCAGGACGCGCCGCACGCGCCGCGAGACGCCGTACGGCTTGACGGTGATGCGGAAGTGGCGCCAGTCGATGGTCCCGCGCTCTGCGTTGTACGCGACGAGCACGACGCGGCGTGCGGAGGAGAGCGCGAGCTTGTGCGGTGCGAGCGGGGGGAAGAGCGTCTGGAACGTCTTCATTACGAGCGTCAGGTGCGGTGGGGCGGATGGGCCTGGTGGAGGGAAGGACGCGAGAACGAGCTGGGTTTTTTTTCTTAGAATGATAAAGGGTGGTTTGAGAAACGCATTGTACGTACGAGCGGCGCGCTCATAGATTCGATTGAGCTCAGGTGCTTCGCGTGGCGCGAGGACGCAATGATGTCCTTCACGAGGCTGTAACGCTCGACACGGAAGCTGAGCGTGGGCCCGTTGGACAGGCGCAAGATGCGCAAAGAAGGGGCGATATCGGTCAGAGAGAACGCGAGGAGGTGAGTGACCTGCAGCGCGGGCGCCATGGTCAAAAAGTCTTTGAGTTTGTTTCGGGAACGTTCCTTCACGAAAAGGTCACATCGGCATTGGGATCACAAAAGTAAGAGCTGCAAGCGGCAAAGACAAACTTTGAGTCTGGTCGCTGTGTTGGGTTCCATGACCTTGCGAATGTCACGGGTAAGTTGTGTGAGAGAGGTGCCGACGTGGCCATGCTTTATGACGAAGGATTTGGGAACATTGGCGGTGGACGACTCTTGGGGTCGTGTCCCCTTCAAATGGGTTCGATTTTTCCGTCTGCGAGGCATTCCAAGACAAGTGAGAGATGGACCGGGCCGAGTTGATAATAAGATAGATACAAGGTGAACTAAAGCATATCTGTGGCTACACTCGAACGGAGCAGGTACAGCACCGAATCGGGGGTACTATGTAAGAGAGGACAAAATGATACAGCTCCAGAAGTGTGCGACAATTAGTCAAAAAAATTACCGGATGGACTGCGTGGCTGCGTACTGACTACAAGGGTAAAGCGAGAAATGAGCGTGAGGGGTACTAGTTTAGAAATGTATGTAGTTCAACAGATGATAACGATAGAGATTAAAATTCGCTGAACTGAAATCCGACAACGTCAAAGCGGTGCTGGAGCGTGTTCTCTTCCCGGATGAGGCCTGGAATTTGATCTGGAGGAGGTAGAGGAAGCCGAGTAAAGTGGCGTGTGTCATCATAGGATGTCACATGCGGTACGATGGGTGCCTAACGATGCAGGGAAATCGAGAATTAGGACCAAAAATGTGAACGAGACAGATAGGGGAATGGACTCACTCTGATCTCGCGCCGTTCTAGCGCACCCCAATCCACGCCTCGGAACCAGGGATGTTCGAGAACATCATCCGCGCCAGCGAGGAGATTTCCTAGGCGCTGGGTGCGGTCTGGGTGCAAGAATCCACGGATGAGATTGCGGGAGAGGGGGTCCATGTCCCTGGGCCATTGGATTTTCCCTTTTAGGATACGGTCGTAGATACCGTACGCGGTCTCGTCAAAGAATGGTGGATGGCCAACCATCATTTCATAAGCAAGGATCCCACAAGCCCACCAGTCCGCGGGCTTCCCATGGCCATCAGACTGAATGATTTCGGGGGCGAGGTATTCCGGGGTACCGCATAATGTCCAAGTACGGTCGTCGACCACTTTAGCAAAGCCAAAATCGGTAAGGCGGAGGTATCCGCGATTGTCAAGAAGGAGGTTTTCCGGTTTGAGATCGCGATAGATAATATTGAATGAATGTAGGTACTTTAGAGCAAGGACGATGGTTGCAAGGTAGAAACGGGTGACATCAGGGCTGAAGCGTCCAGCGCGGCGAAGATGGGTAAAAAGCTCCCCACCGGGGACGTAGGAAAGGAGCATGTATATATTCATGCTGTCTTGAAAAGTCGCATACAAGTCGACGATAAAAGGGTGTCGCACACGGGAAAGGATGCGTCGTTCTGCCTTGACGTGTTCAACTTGACGGAGGCGAATTACCTCGGTTTTTTGAAGCACCTTCATTGCAAAAAATTTGACGGAATTGGTCTGAGTAGAGACTGCGGGACGGTATTTGACGAGAAGCACGCGGCCAAAGGTACCAGTGCCTAAGGAACGCCGGATTGAGTGAGAAGATAATGACCAGAGTGGCATCGTCTACATACCTAAGGTGCCCCTGACCTCGAAGTCCTGAAGACGAAGGGAGCGATGAACATGTTCTTCTTCGTCATCGAGGAGTCTCACAGGGGGGTTGGCGGGTTGAGGAGGCGCACAGTCATGATCCATATCATGATCTGGGGAAGATTCTGATAGTGAAGGGGGCGGAGAGTGAGGTGGAGAGTGAGGCGGGGACTGGTCAGGAGAGTGGTCGGAGGATGCACTGGTGGAGTAGGGCGCTTCGGGCTCGATGGTCAGCTCGGGCCCGAGAAGGGTCTTGCGGGGAGAGGAAGGAGGAGTGGCAGAGTCCGTGAGGACCATGACGGCTGAACCACGGGGGGAGGGTCGACATGGACTTTCGCAAACGGAATTGGCGGGGATGGGGATGGGTAAAGAGGAAGAGCGAGTGGGGATTGGCAAGAGAGCGACATCCATGAGGCGGTAACTGCCGGAAAGGTGAAATTTGGTGAAAGTTTGTTGTTTTGGCTGGTAAGAGACGTCTAAGGTGGGGTGAAAAGGTAAAAACAAGGGCGACAGGCGGCGGGTGAGGCGACCAGCGCAGTTGCGAGTCGATAATACAAGTCCTTCCTATTTCTGCTGTGCCATTCAATGATCACGTGCAATTCGTCACGTACTCTGTATTTCAAAATCTGGGTTGCTTCTTACTAGTACGGTGATTAGAGGCTTTTTTTGTCGCGCGGGTACAGTGTGACCACTCTTTCCCTACTTGTACAGGCGTCATGACAGGGGCCTATATTAACGGTGCTGCTGCGAGTTGGGTAATGAACCACTCTCCCCCTTCAGCCGCTCTCGACTTTTGTTTGCCATGCCCGCATTAATCCCTGTGCACAACACCCTCGGGGCGTTACTCATTGGCACTGTCCTCTCGTCTATGTGTGTCTTACTGTCTGTAATACACTCTCGCAGGACCTGATCCATCGCCCATCCAGTATCTATGGTGTTACCTGGTTGCAAGTCTATTCCTACTATAACAGTCACTGCTCAAGGGATCGGTGGCCTCTAAAGTCCCTTGTGAGGCCCCACTTGCTATGTCCCATGCTCGGGATCTTAATGAAGCCTTGCAGGTTTCTTTTTTGATGTATGCATTTTTAAATGCTTCGCCATCCGATACATGATAGTGACATCATCTTCGACTAGGCTCGTTGACTCTACCAACGAGGCTTTCGTTATTTACGCTACTTACCATATTGGCGTTACAAATTTTGGAGATTATTGGTCCCTCCAATTCGTACCATGGTAAGCCGCTTCAAAAGTACTACTATAATGTATTTGAGGTTCTTAAGGCGTTTCCAGGAGTCTTCCCGTATGTCTGTGTTGTGACCCATAGCTTGTCTTCAAACTTACATCCCACAAAAGGCGATAGCTCTGTCTGGCTGTGCGCTAGTCCGTTGTGATTGACCTTTGTAATACTTATGCATACGTGACCAGTTGTTCTTGAAGCTACTGTGCAGCAGTACGTTTTCATGAGGGTCTCACGGAGAAACTGTTACTGAAAGGACGCAGCTTCTACGCATATAGGATCTATCTTCGTGGGTTTAATGATGTTCTTCATCTGTGTGAGACTTATTTTTATCCAGTGAACAGGGGTTCCCCGTATCTGCCAGCAGCGATCGTACGTATGCGTGGTTGTTTGGAGCTGGTACCCACTCACATGAACAGTCCATCATCTCACTGACAGCATTCGGTGAGTTCCCCTACAGTGGTATGCCTTCGAGACTTTCGCCTTATTTTTAACCGACTTTTGCAAGGTATTGGGATTGGTGTGTTTCTCCCTTCTGTTTATTTGATCGTGGGTCGCTAAGCTGTTGTCCTCGTCTTCAGTGTTTGGTGCAAAAGCGTCAGCCGTAGTCGTACATGTTCTTTTCCTTGTTGTTGCTCACAGGTTTGGCATATAGCCTGAAACACATACACGAACCGGGCAATCACTTTCGGGCACGTTTACTCCTCGTATTATTATCTGGGCTACAGTCTCTAATTGCCGCTCACACCAGGATTTTTGCATTGCCGCATCATCTTGCAACGTCTTCTGTGACGCGCTGATTACTTTCGGAATGGTTTACACCCTCTTGAGTAACCGCACTCAAGTTCGGAGGTACGTTCGTAACGAACATAGCAAAAGTGCCATTACTTTGTTTACACCGGGTCTCTTACTAGAACAAACAACGTGCTGAACCACCTTGCGATTTATTCTATCAACTGCGGCACACTTACCTTGTGAGCCAGCGCGCTGATGTGCGTCGACTTATTTTCTTACGATTGTGCTGTTCTGCAGAGTGTTTGCTATCTCTTGCGTCATTTTGGTACTGCTCACTTCCACTTCCTGTGCCCTCTCGTCAAATAATGACTCCCTGAACGAAGCTCGCCAAGTATCCAAATGCGCTCCTATTCGCGCCGCCCTTCTTCATCTCGAACCGACTCTATTTCTGTGCGTTCATGTCCGTGTGCGTGTTCTTTGTTCGTTATTCCTTTGTGATCTTCCTGATTCTTGGTACCCTATCCTAGCCTGAACTCCCGAGATCACCTTCGTGAGACACTCGACGGACAGGAAGGTGTTATCACGTTCAGTCAGCTCAAGGAACGCACGGGCACCACAGTCCCGTGCGCTGTGCAAGTTACGACGGAAACGAGCACCAACGCGGCTATCAGTCTTCCACCGGTCTCAGTTTCCTTCGACACGTCGATCTCCGACTGTGCCATAGCTTTCAACACAGGAAAGTACCCAGTTACCCTTGCAGTTCCCCAAGCACCCGGGGTCTTGACGGCATAAGCGGGTAGATATTTTAAAACCATTAGGTTCTCTACATATTTCCTTTTCGTGCGTGACACGCTACCGTCGTCCGCCTGCCTGGTTGGGTTGTATTTAATATAGTTTTTTGTTCCGATGATATCGATGACTTGGTGAAGAGATACGGGCCACCACCCACCACACACGATCAATCATTCGTTCCTAAAACGTTGCGCGGGCCTGGATTACTTAGGGAATATTTCTGCAAAGTCAGCTAGCAAATGAAATCACACTTTAACGCCCTCTCTTTATCCTCACCCTCTCAGTCGCCGACGGGGCTTTCCACGTTTGCTGTATACGGCAAGACGCTCATCAATAACGTTCAAGGGGTCACTTGAATGGGCTAGCATCGAATTGGGATCATATCATCAAGTGGCACCAGTGACTACGGTTGCATGTCAGCCTTCGGCGCACATCGAGTCTGTCAGCGCCATACGAGTTCACTCCTCTTCTCTTGTAAACTTAAGATGCTACTGTTCCACCGGCGTTGCCCTGGCATATCCGGTAAGCTCCGTGTTCAAACTTTGCCAGACGACGATCAAAGTGCCTCTTACGACATTGTCCTCGTCAAGCCTGAATGTAAATTAGAAAAATGTGGCGGAATCATGTAAAATAAAATATAGAACCTTTGAATCAAATGCATAGGTGAAGCTGTGAGTGGACGATGGACGAGCTGGACCGGCAACAACGTCAAACAACGTCAGTCGCTTGGTCTCGACGTCGTTACAGTGCTAGTTTCACCATCACATTCAACCAATGCCTGAGTCCTGACCGGACTGACCTTCACTGACTTAGCTACAGCTGTATGCATTTACTTCACCACCCCGCTCTACCTGTCAAGTGAGGCCCGGAAAAAGGCACCAATCATATATTTCGACTCCAGGTGGTACAAAGATCTTCAACGCTAATACAAGGGTTTGTTCGGGTAGATTCTGTCAGAAGTGCAGTGGGGCCGCTTGAAAGACTATTAGACTTGGTTCTGGTTGGCAGCAGAAATTAACAACAGATGGACGGATACGTACGACGTGCCCCCCGCACCGAGCACGCATTCATTTGCCTTGAGGTCTCCCCGCAGCGGGCCTAGAAGCGGGGCCTTTCGGGCGAAAAGGGGGAGGCCTGGAGTACGTTCAAAGTTAGTTCGGGTACTAGGGTAAGCTGCCGTTGTACGCACTGCTCAGGAGATGATGTGTCTGCCCTGGCCCTGGGTTGTGGTTTGAGCGCTATAGGAGGCAGGTGAAGCGAAATACGCCAGACGTACGACGAGGGCACAGGTGGGACTGTGGCGGAACTGCTGGGCATCGGATGGATCAGATTAAGGAAGATCTCGGGCTGTCAGGTAAGAGAGGTACCTCATGACGTTGCTGGTTGTCTCGGAAGATGCAGACATATCGGATGGTGTAGCTATTGCACAGAATACGATTGAGTTGTGCCTGCACCACACACGAGCGTGAGAGCGTCACGCTCGAACCATACGTGGAAACAGAGTCCCTCGATCAACCCAGTCCTTTAACGATATGCGCGTACTATCCCCTTCATCGACTTTCACCGCAGATACTGCAGTTTAGCGCATCTCATTCCTTTTCTTTCTTGCACATCTGCCAGGCCCCAGGCCCATTCTTCCCAGTGCAGCCAGAATCCGTCCGAACACACCGTTCTTCTACATCGCCCTACGGAGCAGCTGGCTGCCTAGCCCCTCCCGCCCGGACCACATCGGTTGCAAATCCCGTGGGTTCTCCCATCCCCCGACACAACCCGTGCGGGTGCCCATACTACGACCTCGGCCGCGATACACGCAGCACTCCCCGTTCGCGTTCATCCCCCAATCCACCGCTGCCTATTCCCGCCGCCCGCACTCCATCGTCTCCGAACACAACCAACGCAGACGGCACCAACGCAGATGCTCGCTCGCCCCTCAGATGTGTGGAGCGCCGCACGCGTACGACAACGTGGAATGACCTTCGGCGAACCTTCACCTTAGTGGCGGTGACAACTGCGCTTGCGAACCGCGCCACGCTAGGTCCGCTGCCATCGGGCTCGGAAATGTATGTCCTGAATCACAGGCACGCGCACGACCACGACCCGTGGCTGCCGTCAATGGCCGATGCGGATGCGCCGCAGTGTAGGCGCAACTATTAGCAGACCGTCTACTTCTGAAGCCAGCTAGCGATGTGCCGATTACCTGACGCCAAGGGCGACGTGCGCGTGCACTGCGGGTGGGTCTTCGAGGACAGCTTCGTGGAAAACATGTGTCCCTGGCCGGATGACCAAAGCAAGTGGCTCGTGGTCAATTTTGAGGGCGAGGACGTGCTCAACTATGGCGGCGTCTCCCGCGAGTGGTTCTTCTTCCTCAAGCACACTGATATTCTATCCGAGCTACCGCTTCTCGGTACACGACAACCATACATACAGATCGACCTGGCCCAGGGTGAGCACCCCGACTATTTTAAATTTATCGACCACGTCCTCAGCTCACCATCGGATCGGTTCCTCAGTGCACACTTCGTGCCGGGTTTCTCCAAGATGGTTCTCAACAGGGAGACGAATCCGAAGGACCTCAAAGTGGTAAACCATGGGCGTACAAAGGCCTTACATGGATGTTGTGCGTACTCATCATTGTGCAGGGGCACGCAGTTCGCCATGGTCGCTGCAATTAATCACAGAGCACTCCTCGACCGGAGCATCAAGACCGCTCGTCATACCGACTCTCAAAAAACCGAGATTGGCGAGAGCTTGCCAGGACACGACAAACAAGCATCAATGGCCAGGTGTACGTCCTCCTGTTAGTCAGGTGTGTATTGGTGCCGATGGGAGCGTTGGAGGACTTGGGACACGGGATACCATCAAATCTAGGCAGTAAGTGGACGTTTTGCAGTTGCGCAAGCGCGCACGCTCGGACACTGCTGAGAATATGGTTGTCAACTGTGCATGTGTTGTCGTGTGAAAAGTATCTTGTAAGCAACATCTCGCGATGTCTTGTAATGCACAACACAGTGCCGTACTGTGCCTACAAGCACGGAGGTAGCGAACTACTTTGGAATGGCCAACTTGTTAATAAGAACACCCCCCGCTTGTACCTTCTCTTTCCAGTCCCTCTCAATTTCTGAGATATCCCAGGTGGCCGCCAGATATCTGGCGTATCAAAACCGTCAGAACGTGAACTGCAGCACCATCAGGCACATATAGCACTGACTTTCCGTTCAACCAGTCGACCTGACCAGAAGTAAGGTAGAGCATCGTTGCCGCTGGAAGTTGCGGCGTGTCAACGGGGGTTTCATCAGGGAGTCCCGATTCTTCAAACAACTGCGTCTTGATGGCTCCCGGGTGCAACGAAAAGGCAGTCAACTTGGGATATTCTTCCAAAGAGTAGATCCTGAGACATTTGAAACTGGTTCAGAAAGCCTACGCACCAAGGGCGATGAATTCAACCAGGCGATTAACAGCATGTTTCGAAATACCGTAGTCGCTTGTATGTGGGAAGCGGAGCTGCGCACCAATAGAGGAGACGACCACAATACGCCCGCTAGTCTTCTCGAGCGCCGATAGCGAGGCCCTGGACCTCTATTAGGACCCGATCTCTGGAAAGAGAAGATGGCGAAACAAACCGGACGGTATTGTAAACGCCTCGGACATTGACCTCAAATGTGTTCCACCACTGATCAGGGCCCTTGTCACCCATCTCTGCAGTCGTCAAAGTTAGAACTGAGACTGGTGTGCTTCTTCATTGACCTACGTACTTTGGTTGAAGGTAGTCAAAGCACCTGCATTGGCAATGAGGACATCGAGCCGACCGAAACGCTCGAGTGTGGCCTGTACTGCTGCCTCTGTGGCCGTGGGGTCTCGCACATCAACGGGAACAGCAAGCACCTGAGCGCCCGACACTGCCGCATGGATGATAGCAGCTGTCTTATCAAGAGTCTCTTGCGAACGCCCCGCGATAGCCACGTTTGCACCGGCCTTAGCGTAGGTGATGGCAGTTTCCTGTCCGATTCCACGAGATGCACCCGTGATGAGCACGACCTTGCCACGGTATGTTTGGTTTGCGAATGCCTCTTTCGGGTCAATCGCTGAGTATATACTACAAAGAGGGTAAGTGGAATAGGAAGGGCGGATGTATGACGTGAACTGGAATTTACTCGTGGTGATTCGTAACAGGGAGCTCTTCTTCGTAACCGACAATGGACTCCATGAGGAAGGAACGAGATGATGGGGACGCCGTCTGAGCCGGGACCTTCTTATCTGCCTCCTTATATATTCAACTATTGCACTGTTTCAACCCCCATTTCCATTCCAGATACGGGCCCACCCAAACCAGTCTGTACTGCTGGCACTATCGTGCACCCAATTTATCCAGGAATGTGCAACACCTCTGAATGTTCCCATTTGGTTCCCATGGACTCGATCCCCGCCCCTACAGTTTCTCCGGCGCTTTAGTCTCCCTCATTTGTGATTAGCACTTGAACTTTTTGTTATCTTATTTTTGTGTTGAGTGTCAAGCTAATGTCCATGCCAAGGTCATGGGTTACAGCACTGTATCTGCGAGCCCCTAACTCCCAAGGTAACACCTATGATACGTTGCTTGACATTCTTAGCACCGAAACACTATCAGTGCCGTTCAATCGATGGAAGTTGCTGTCATTTACATATTGAGGTGTAGATTGTGATGACGAGACGAGCATACATTGAATACGTGTCCACCACAAAACGGACCCTAATGTTAATGTAGAATGGGCCGCCTGGTTTCGAGCCTAACCCAAGGGCCCGCCGGTATACCTTACAATACAATACCCACCAACCCCCGAGGCCCCCAACCCGTACCTGCGGGAACCCATACCCTTGAGGACAGGTACGGGTTTTGTTGGGTATGGGTACAGATAGCCCTTGTCGACCAGGGTTATCTGGGCCAACCACTACTCACATCCATCTGTTGAGTGCGGAGATCCTCTATTGCCGCTAGCGCGAGAACGGTTCGAAATGTTTCAACTTGAAGTCTTAGTACCAGGGAAATTTTTTTGGTGAGGTCGTATCCCGGTCTCTGCACACACCCTTTAAAGGAATATAATATGTGATTGGCTCCCGAAGGGAGTGAGCGAGAGGATGAGCGTCCGCGGTAGGGAGCTCTACCCCTAATCAATAAGCCGTGTGCAGTTTTGACATGCTTGGTAAGCTACTTCACGTGCGGTCTCGTTATGGAATAATCCGAGAATAGAAATCGGTCTTACTCAGCCGGGTAGTTCCGACTGGTATCCTCTACACTCCCCTTCACGTTGGTACCAATCCCATTTCCGCGACGTGTTTCCTGTGCTTAGGCCTGGCTAAGGCTTTGGTGAGGACATCGGCCGTTTGATCTGGGTCTCTACAATCGCCGATCTCGACCATATTCTTGGCTATGAGCTCCCGTGTCAGGTGCCACTTTGTGGCGAGGTGTTTCATCCTTTTGTGAAATCTGGGGTTCATCGCCATGGCTGCTGACCTGGTATTGTCCTCCTTTATCACATCAGTGTTTTGACGTGTAACTTTCCTCACTGGTACCAGCTGGCCCCAGCTGGCCCCAGCTGGTACCAGCTGGTACAACCCCCAAAAGTTAGCCAAAGTTAGCAAGTTGACCAGTTGACAGGCCATGTCAAATCTTCAACAATCTCCTTACAGAGCGATGACCAGCCTGCTGACCAGTTCACAAGCTCAACAAGTTGATCAAAATGGCAATTAAGTGTCAGTCATATGATTGGTCATCATATCTTTGACCAAATCACATCACATTATCATATCTATTATTAGTTATAATATATTAGTCAAATATCTCTTACCAAATATAGTGGTCATATCATAGTCAGGTCACACCAAGTCACAGTCACACCAATTTTGCCACATTATTTAATGCATAAAAATAATATATTATTTAAAACAGATACATGATATTAGTACTACTGTAGGGATGGAAGCGGCGTGGATGTGGCGGCGCGGATGGGGTCGGGGTGACGGTGACGAGGCTGGGGTCGTGACGTGGCGAGGGCTACCGGGGAAGCGGGGTCTTGCGCGCCACGTTGGGGTGACGTGGCGGCTCGGCGATGGCGGGGTCTTGGCGTGGCGGTGGGTGAGTCGGCGGGTGGCAGGGTACTGCACGCCGTGTCGGGGTGGCGTGAGGGTCGGTGGTGGCTAGGGGCTTGCGTACCGCGTTGAAGAGGCGTGGCGGGTCGGCAGGGTCTTGGCGTGGCGGTGAGTCGGCGGGGTACTGCACGCCGTGCCGGGGTGGCGTGGGGGTCGGTGGTGGCTAGGGCCTTGCGTGCCGCATTGAAGAGGCGTGGCGGGTCGGCAGGGTCTTGCGCGATGTGGCAGGGCGATGTGGCGGAGTCTCGGCGTGCTGTCGGTGGTGGCTGGGCCTTGCGCTCCGCATTGAGCGGCGTGGCGGGTCAGCAGGGTGTTGCGCGTTGTCTTGGGGCGGCATGGTGGTGAGTTGGCGGTCGAGGTCTTGCGTGCCGTGTTGGGGCGGCGCGGCACGTTGGTGGGGGCAGGGTGTTGGGGCAGGGGCGAATGGAGGTGGCTCGCGTGCACGAGGGGGCGGCAATGGCCTGCAATGCCCAGGGTAAGTGGGAAAAAAAAAACAAAAAAACAAAAAAAACTTATCTTATTGTGTTGGGGCGGCGTGGCGGGTTGGCGGTGGTGGCATGTTGCGAGCTGTGTCGGGACGGGGACGAGGTGGCTTGCGTGCACGAGGGGGCGGCAATGGCCTGTGTTCAGGTTGAGTGGGGAAAAAAAAAAAAGAAAAAAAAAGAGAACATATCTTATGCATTGGGCCGAAGCCCAGCTCATACTCAGCCACATCCTCCATCTTGCATAGCCGTGGGGGTGGTCTGTGTGTAACAATGGCGTGGTGGTTACCACCACTGGTGGTAAGAGAAGAAGGAAAGACAACCTCCTTGCGGGAGAGAACGGGTGTTCAGGCGTCCAGTTGTCGCGTCACGAGTGCTCGTCAACGACACATATTCCCACGCCACAGATTAAGCCTCCGCTCGACCCAATTTTCTGACTAAGTCGCGCTGCGACGTATCCTCTCCACCAGTATTGCTCCCACTTCCACCCCTCGTCCGGCCTCTCCAGACTCGCCCTTTCAACCCCCTCACCCATCCTCACTCGTGGTCAAGATGTGGCAGATGACGCACTGGGACGAAGCCCAGTGCATCAAGATATGTTTCCCCCTTTTTTTTTTTTTTTCCTTTTCTTTTTCCCCGTCACCCTGAATGTTGCAGGCCATTGCCCCCCCCTCGTCCACGCGAGCCACCTTGTCCCCGCCCCGACACGCCGTCCCGACATGGCTCGCAACACGCCACCACCGCCAACACGCCATGCCGCCCCAACACGATAAGATAAGTTTTTTTTTTTTGTTTTTTTTTTTCCCACTCACCCTGGCGTTGCAGGCCATTGTCGCTCCCTCGTGCACGCGAGTCACCTCCATTCGCCCCTGCCCCAACACCCCGCCACCGCCAACCCGCCACGCCGCCCCCGACACAGCACGCAAGACCTTCGGCCCAATGAGATAAGTTTTTTTTCTGTTTTCTTTTTTTTTTCCCGCTTACCCTGGGCATTGCAGGCCATTGCCGCCCCCTCGTGCACGCGAGCCACCTCCATTCGCCCCTGCCCCAACACCCTGCCCCCGCCAACCTGCCGCGCCGCCCCAACACGGCACGCAAGACCTTCGGCCCAATGTTAAGATAAGTTCTTTTTCTTTTTTTTTTCTCCCGCTCACCCTGAACGTTGCAGGCCATTGCCGCCCCCTCGAGCACGCGAGTCATCTCCACTCGTCCTCGCCCCAGCACGCCACCCCGACATGGTTCGCGACACCCCGCCACCGCCGCCCCAACACGGCACGCAACACCCCGACCACCAACCCACCTCAACGCGGCACGCAAGGCCCAGCCACCACCAACCTCCACGCCACCCCGACACGGCGCGCAAGACCCCGCCACCGGCCGACTCACCACCACCCCGACCCAACATGCGCCAAGACCCCGCCACGTCGCCTCAACACGGCACGCAAGGTAGCCACCACCAACCCCCACGCCACCCCGACGCGGCGCGCAAGACCCCGCCACCCCCGACCCAACACGGCGCGCCAAGACCCCGCCACGTCACGCAAGACCCCGCCGACCTGCCACGCTGCCTCAACACGGCGCGCAAGGCAGCCATCACTAACCCGCCGACTCACCGCCATCCCGACCCAACACGGCGCACCAATGTATATATTTAGCTTTTGTTTTTTGTATTGTAGTAATTGAAATATAATATATATATTATCTATCAAAAAAGTGGGATCTGATTCCAATTATTATATTGCCTTTAAATGGTTATAATATCATTATAAATAGCTTATTTTTTCTGAGATTTTATTTTATTTTACCAATAAAAAAGATATTAAAAAATAGAGCAATGTTATGTTTAACTTGCCAACTTGTCCAACTTGCACAACTTTCCTGCTGGTGCACCAGCAGAAAGTTGAGCAATCCCTGGCAGTAGCATGTCAACTTGCTGATGCAGCGTTGGATATCGCTGAGCATAACCTAGTTCTTCAAACAGGTTCCTCAACCATGAAGCTTCGCGACCCGCCTCCGATAAGGTGATGTACTTGGCCTCGGTCGAGGACTGCGCAGTGACCGGTTGTCCTCTTGACATCCAGGTAATTGCTCCACCGCCCATCAAGAACACATACCCTGAGACTGATTTGTATTCGTTGCTGTTGGCGAACACGGCGTCGGAAAATCCATGAAAAAGGTTCAAGTTCTTGTTCTTGTTCCTCCTCTTTGAATAGGTAATTCCGTACGTCTTCGTGCCTGCGAGGTAGCGGAGTATTCTCTTCAAGGCAGAGGTATGTTCTAGACTCGGGTTGGCCATATACGATGCTAATTGATTCACGGCATATGAAATATCTGGTCTAGTGGCGTTAGCAAGAAACTGAAGTTCGCCGAGTAGTCGCGCATAGAAGTTACTCCGGTTCCCCTCGTTCCCGTCAGGATTAGGGACAAGTGTCAGGTTTGGATCGAGCGGTGTCGTGACAAAGTTCGCGCGTTCCATGCCCTCCTTCTTCAGGATGGCTTCGATGTATTTCTGCTGCGTGATTTTAATGGATGTTTCATCGGGCGTAACCTCGATCCCGACAATCTTCGTCGGCTTGCCCATATCTGTCACTTCCCACTCTGAACGTAAGTCCGTTTTAGTATTCTCCATCGCCTTTTCTGACGTCGCGAAGAGCATAAGGTCGTCGACCCAGACAGTGATGATTTCGAGGTCGACTCCCCTTCGGACATACGCACATGAGTCTGAAATCAGTGAGTGAAACCCATGTTTTTTGAGTTTAGTATCGAGCTCATGATTCCACTCGCGTCCGGACTGTTTAAGTCCATATAGGGTTTTGACGAGTAGGCAGACTCAACCCGTGCTGTCTTCGTAGCCTTCAGGTTGCCGCATGTAGACTTTCTCCTTGAGGACACCATTCAAGTATGCCCCCTTTATGTCCATCTGTTGGGTGCGGAGATCGTCTATTGCTGCTAGCACGAAGATGGCTCGGAGTGTCTTGAACCTCACTACCAGGGAGAAGGTCTCGGTGTAGTCATATCCCGGCCTCTGCGCATACCCCTTGGCCACTAAGCGTGCTTTGTATTTTAATAGGTTTCTGGCCTTGCCGTACTTCCTGGTGAAGACCCACTTATTGGCGATAGGGACGGAGTCTGCGGGTGCTTCGGTGAGTATCCATGTACCCATCTGGCCGAGCTGACTAAGCTCTGCCTGCACCGCGCGTTCCCACTCGGGCCATTTAAGCGACTCTCTTGCCTCCTTGAGGCTCTTCGGATCGTCGCTGAGTGTCTCTATTCTCACAGCGTTGACCATATCCTCATCCTCTGAGTCGGAGAAAGGATTGTCAAGTCGCCTATAATCTTTGCGAATCCCACGTGTTTTTCAGGGTTTGGCTGGTGGTTGGTCTGGTGAGTCTTCCTCTTCACTTCTCTTTCTCTTATTACCGCTGCCTGTGTTGTGCCCTAGATCTTTAGGCTGTGCGTCCGATATGCCGCCAGTGGACAGGGTGTCCTGTTCCGGTTTCCCCAGCTCCCCTTCATGCTGTGTGCCCAGCGCAATCTCGGCGATCGGCTCGGTAGGAGGAGTATTTTGGGTCAACTCAAGGAATCGGCAATTACGAGAAGTGAGTACTTTACGTGTTTCCGCGTTGTAGTACTGAACGGCCCTTGGGCCATCTTCATATCCTACAAAAGCCCTTCTTTGCGATTTAGGTAACATCTTTCGCTGTGTGGCTTGGCCTTGTAGGAGCACCCATACTGGTGCGCCGAACTCTCTGAGGTGAGTGACATCTGGTCTCTTTCCGAACCATAACTGATACGGAGTAGCCTCTTTCAGGGCTCTCGTATAGGAACGATTACGGATGTACACTGCATGGGAGACAGCGTATTCCCACAGGAATTCGGGCAACTCTTGTCTGCGCAGCATCGCACGGGCGAGCTCTACCAGCGTGCGGTTCGCGCGTTTGGCTATGCCGTTCTGGGCAGGTGAGTAGGGCGCCATCATTTGGTTGTCTATACCACGCTCACGGCACCACGTCCTCAAAGGCTCATTTATGAATTCTTTCCCCCGGTCCGTGCGAGTCGCATGTGGAGGTTTCCCATTAGCCTCGAGGTGTGTCAGGTAGTCCTTCACTGCCTGTGCCACCTGATCCTTCCCTTTCAGGAAGGTAACTGTTATATATTGCGACGCATCATCGACGAGTAAGAGGAAATATTGGTTCCTGTTGATGGAAACCCTGTCGTATTTTCCCCAAAGGTCCATGTGGGTGAGCTCACCAGGCGAAGTTTCGCGGACTGACTTCTCGTTATAGGGTTCTTCCGCTTGTTTCGCTTCGGTACATGCAACGCAATCGGGTTTAGGTGTCTCAGTGTCCACACGGAAACCATCAACGAGTCTGTCATCCAGCAATTTCTGTAACCCGGTATAGCTAACGTGTCCGAATCTCCAATGCCATGTTTCCCAACTCAGGAATGTTTCGGAGGTTGTAAGAGTAGTGGAAGCGATCACCTGTGGGTTGTGACGAGGACGTATAGTGACGTCCAACTTATATAAGTTGTTTTGTGCCAATTGCCCTACAGCAATCTGTTTTCCTGCTTTAGTGGTCAGCGTGAGCTTTCCGTGACTGAATATGCTTGTTCCACCAACTCTGTCCCATCATCCCAAAGAAAGTAAGTTATTCTTGTTGGTCGGGATATGCAGGACGTTCCCGAGTCGCAGAAGGTGGACTTTCCCATTTAATTGCGATTCGAGTTCGACCGTGCCCCATCCACTTATAGGGACTTTGGTTCCGCCGACGCCAATCACAGAAGCGTGTTGTAGCGGCTCATATTCCGCGAATGCAGTGCACTCATTTGCGATGTGTGACGTCGTCGTGCTATCGGCAAACCAGTCGTACCAGACAGTGCGTGTGTCGATTGCTGCAATATCACTAGGATTGTAGTCATCAAAACCATAACACTCGCCAAAGTACTCCGGCTCGCTTCGATTCTCCGATATGGTGAGCACGACATTTTCATCATAGGTGGCTTCTTGGACTTCTTCGATTTTGGAGGTGGAAGCCTTACCACTGCCGCCGTCATCGCCATCGCCGACCTTCCTTCTCTTCCAACAGTTCTCAGCCACATGAGAGAACTTCCCACAGGCTGTACATTTTGGTTTGCCGAGGTAACGGCAGTTCTTCGTGCTGTGGTTATCTCTCCCACAGTTATTGCAGTGCTTCTTCTTGCGTTTGCCGTGTCAGCCAGGCGTTCCCGTGGAATTCCCAGACCGAGCGTCACTGTTACGATTTGACTGCTTTCTTCTTTCCCTCTCTCAG
>JAKELI010000511.1:0-33582 GCA_021525025.1 Lactarius hengduanensis
AGTAAGGCTATGGTAGTAGGCCTGGTACTACAGTAGAACTACAGTAGAACTACATACAACATAAACGTTGCTATGCTGCTACAGATGCTATGGAGCTACTGTAGCGCTACCGTAGCACTACATAGAGGATCATGGATTGCTGATGAGGCACACTGTCTACAGGCAGACGACCAAGAGATGAGCTAAGGGATGAAATGTACCCTAATATCCCTGAGCCAAAGAGCCAGGAAGAAAGGGGTGCGGGAGCGTCAAAGGGCGAGTCGGGCAGTGATAGTCTAAAGAGAAAACGAGACGAGGAGGATGAGGGAAGGCGGACACGTGGAAAACGCGTGAACTACCGTTACCTAAATGACCCCTACACTAATGGCACAGTGAATGCTGTCAATGTTGAGAAAACTTTTGGTGGAGACGAACCTAAGTCCTTGGATGAGGCAAGGCGATCCCCCAAATGGCCAGAGTGGGAGCGTGCAGTCAAGGCTGAACTTGATCAACTCCACGAAATGGGAACGTGGAAGCTAGTTGAGAAGCCTCCAGACGCGATTCCCATATCGAACAAATGGGTGTTCATAAAGAAATTTGATAAGTACAGTGAGCTCCTAAAGTATAAGGGGAGATTAGTAGCAAAGGGATGTGCACAGAGACTGGGACATGACTACCTGGATACTTTCTCTCCCATTGTGAGGCTAGAAATGCTGCAAGTGATCCTAGCGCTCGGAGCCATCAAAGACTTCACGATCCAGCAAATGGACGTGAAGGGAGCTTACTTGAACGGAACTCTAAAAGAGAAAGTTTATATGTGTCAGCCCAAAGGATATGAAGATGGGAGCAGAAAAGTCTGCTTACTCGTGAAAACCCTGTATGGACTAAAACAGTCCGGACGCGAATGGAACAGGGAATTAGATGACAAGTTGAAGAAGCATGACTTCCAGTGTCTGATGGCGGATCTGTGTGCATATGTGCGGAGGGATGGGAGTGACCTAGAAGTAATAACGGTCTGGGTCGACAACCTGTTACTGTTCGCGACATCAGAGGAATTGATGGGATCAATGAAGGCAGACTTACGTTCTGAATGGGAAGTTACCGACTTGGGCGAACCAGCCAAAATCGTTGGCATCGAGGTCACCCGTCGGAATTAGGGATTACCACGGGTAACCCTGGGGTCAACTCGACTCAACCCGTACCTGTACCTGCCAAAACCCATACCCGTTAGCCACGGGTACGGGTTTTCGCGGGTACGGGTGGCGAGTTGACGCAGGTTGACGCAGGTTGACGCAGGTTGACGCAGGTTGATGGTGGGTTTGGCGGGTGTGCGCGGGTTTGTCGAGTACCCGTACCCGCAAGGTAAACACTCCTGTGGAACTGTCGAACACATAGTCATACTGGTAACCCTCGCAGGTGAAGAGATCGCAGAATAGTTTGTGTAAACAGTAATCTAGCTTGCAGTACTACTACTAACGCCGTCGCCACAGTCGTCGTTGTCGCTGGTGTTTCCTCCGTGTGATTGCCACCGTGTCAGTACTGCCACAGTCATCGCCCCCTCGCCGTTGTCGTTGTCATGGCCGGGTCATCGCCACTGCCGTCATGTCGTAGTTGTGGTCGCGGTCGCCTTCGTCTCCGTCGCTGCCATTGCCGCTCGCCGTTGGCGTCGTCGTGATCGTTGTTGTTGTCGTCACCTCATGGCCGTTGTCGTTGCGGTCACAACGAAGTGGTCGTTGGTCAGTGTCGCGTCGACGTTGCCACCACAACGGGCCATTGTCATCGCCCGTGTCCCCCTCATCGCGGTTGGGGTTGCCAGTGGGGTAGGGGCAGGAGGCGGTCGAGTCATGGTCGGGATCGCACGTGGCCGAGACATTATCGTAGTAGGAGGCCCACATCGCTTGTGACAGGCATCGTCGTCATTGTCGAGTGGTGGGGCCGTCCAAGACTGCCGTCATCGCACGTTCCACTGCAGCGAGAAGACAGCGATCACGACGGCACCAAAAAAGGTGCCTGATGTGGTTCGTTGTCTTTGCCTCTGCGTGGAGGTGTTGTGCGGATTGCGACTTGTTACGTCGGGGAAAGGGACGGAAGTAGCGGGACAACAGAGCGGTAAAGTAAAAGAAAAAACAAGTCGTTGATTGGCCCGAACGTGAGCGTGGGAAGCTTTTGCCACTACTGTACAGTATTACGTCCGCCTCTTCCACCAACCATCCCTCAGCCATTGCTACGAGCCAGTGTGCGCCTGCCGCAGGTATTCACGAGACACCGACAATGGGGCCACCCTCACAAACCCAAATAGATGAGTATTGGTCCATCCAAACTACGACACCGCTGATGCGCCAACATTTATTCCCACACAGTTTCCCTGGCAAAACACCGCCAATAGGCCGCCATTGTCGGTATCACCACCGATACCGCTGCCCTGCGTGGGCTCCCAACCACGCCACTGCCCTCTACACCCCGCTCCCCCGATAGCCACAGTAATGGTGACGGCGATGTGGCGATAGCAACGACGACAGCGACGGCAGTGCAGTGATGATAACAGCGACGGGTGCAGCGACGACAACAGCCACGACAACGACATTACGGTGTAGCGCGGCAACAGAAATGATGACGGCGACGATGAGGGTGTAGGGCGGGCAGTAGGGATAGCGGCGGCGACTGTAGTAGCTTCCTGTAGACATATTATCCTATGCAATGTTTTTTTTCTGTTTGTTTTTTTCGGACTTAACGAGTAGTACTGTATATTTTCACCAGATGCAAGGCCAGAAGAATACCCGTGGGTACCCGTGCCACGGGTACCCACGGGTACGGGTTTGCAAGGGTTTGAGGTCGCTGACCCTGACCCGTACCCAGCAAACCCTTACCCGCTACCTGGGCAGGTTTTGCCGACCCGTGGTAATCCCTAGTCGGAATCATTCCATAACCATCTCTCAGGAGAGATATATAGAGTTGATCCTGAAGAGGGAAGGAATGGATCGCGCCAACCCAGTAAAGACACCACTCAACCCTAATGTAAGATTGGAAGCAAACACTGAGCAGGGCGACGGGAATCGAAGTAATCTGTATGCACGCTTGCTCGGTGAGCTCCAATTCCTTGTGAATGCCATGTGGCCAGATATTGTGTTCGCTGTGAATAGATTAGCGTTGTATACAGCAAACCCAAGCCTTGCGCATATGGGAATGCTAAAGTGCATCTTGAGATATCTTGTGGGGACATGATCCTACGGGATAATATATTCAGTGCTACCAAACAGAAGTAACGACACAAACCTTTTCAGCAGTTTCTCCAACACCACTTATGGGAATGCCGAAGACTTCAAATCGACAACCAGGTACATCTTCATGTGTGGAGGAGGCGCAGTAACCTGGATGTCGAAGAAGCAGACAACCATAGCCTTGTCATCGACAGAGGCCATGTCGGAAAATTCCGGAACGGGTTTATAATGGTTTATAATGTCCACGCTTGCTAATATAAATTATAATGTTTTGGGTGCCATTATAAATGGACCATTATAGGGGTTTATGGTTCGATTATGGTTGTATTTTATTATGTAACATTTTCTTATATTATTATAAGGTCCTTACAATGATGATATAAGACGAATCGATTATAAGGTGCTACGGAATTTTGGGACACAAGTATGTAGCACAGGCAGGACGAGAGGCATGTTGGTTAAGGGGCCTATTCAACGAATTGGGTTACAGACAGATAAAACCCAGTTTGATCAAAGGCGACAACGATGGATCGATAGCAATGGCGCAGAACCCAATGTTCCACAAAAGGTCTAAGCACATAGAAACCAGGTGGCATTGGATCCGTGAGCAAGTAGACAGAGGGACGATATGAGTCGAAAGCTGCAGAGACCCAGAGCAGACTGCAGATGTATTAACAAAATCCCTTGCACACCCCAAGCACAAGCGACATGCCAAAGAGATGGGCCTAGCCCCGGCATGAAGGGGAGTGTTAGGACGCAGACATCCCGGGGCTATCTGAGCCGGGAATTGGACCGGTAACAGAAGTCAGAAGTCCGAGATAGTAATATTAGTAAGCTACAGATGTGATTGTAAAGTAAAGTAAGGCAAAGTGAATAGGAGCTAAAATGCTTCCTTGCTCCCACTGGCACTATCATCTCATCCCCTTCGGGGTACTTCCAACTGAGTATATTACTTTACTTGGAGTTACTGGATGGCAGGGTGACTGATGACTTGATGATTTCAATGTCCGATGATGTGCAGGTTTTGAGGAAGACTCTGGACAAACTATAGCTAGGTAATAAATGTGACTAGTGTATGATCTTTGTCGCGCTCAGCCCTCCTGGTTAAACTGAACTTGCTCTGCAGCCATTATCTAGTTGTGTTACGCAACATAGCCTCGCCTTCCCACAATTTTGATGGGTGAGCATGATAGCAATCTGCATGTATAAATAGTAACATCCAAATACGATGACTGGGCAGTAATTGGATCAGGGACGCCATGCATACACTTTGGAAAATCTCTTCATAGCTATGGAATGTTGACAAATCCCAGGAAAACGGGTGTGCGGCCCACTGGGACTCTCATTGCCTTAGCCAAGTTGACGACGCCTGGAACTCTGCTCCTTGTTGACCCGCTTGCGCTGTCTCTATCACCTCACGGGCCAGCTGTCGTAGCTGTGACAGGTGTGTATTTGACAGCGATGAAGTGGCTAATCGGCCTCGAGTCGCGCGGCCGAATTGAAGTGTTGGTCATGAGGTCACGCAGGGCTTTCACATGAACAGTTTAAACTCACCAGTTCGACCCCATGCCAAATGCGCCCGGCGATACCTGTCGGCGGCGGAGATTCTTCATCGTCACCAACCATGTCGATGGCCACGAGGAAAAATCGGATGGCCAGGGGGATGTCCTCGGCAGTGTATGCGATTTCTGCAGCCTGGAGAACATAGAACGGATTTTGTGGAGGACGTGAGACAGAGCCTGCAAGGCAGAAGTATATCTGTATTGTCGTCAACATACAGTGACTCGGTCCAGCGTTGGTGAAGATGCGTACTGGTAGAGCGAAATGTACAGATTAGCGAGCTCTAATCAAGCCTCTATGTCGGTATAGGACGTGTCGACAAGCTCGTCCACTGCGGTTTCGGTCCTTCCGAACCTCATCAGGACAGATATTTGTCGTTTCTACGCAGCCTTGGTGGTACAACTCAGCGATCAAGCAGCGTTCACATGGTCAAAACCGCACACCAGACTCCACCTCTAGGAATTTTTGATAGAAGACAAGGGGAGCATCTGGAGTCTGGACCCTCCGTTGCATCCTTCGAAATTCACTCGACGCACTGTACTCGTGGCGTCTTTGAGAGAGCCAGTTCCTTGCTCTCCGTATTAGCTTCGGTATAGCGCCGGGATGGAAGGGGACCAGCGCGTGCCAGTGGTGCAGGGAAACAAACACTGTCGAAGTGTAGTACCAGCTCATGTGCATAGTAATTGGTGGTGGCGAGAAAACATCTAAGCAGGCAGACTACATGAAAACTGGACGGAAGCACGAAGTACTTCTCAATCGGGGATGAGGGGTTCGCGTTGCTGAGGCGAGGTCGCGATGGGTGGGTAGGGCCATCCCGGAGCGAGTTGATGAAGGTCATAAAACGTGGGCTTCATCTTGGGTGGACGGATGGCAGCACGGAGCAGTACTCAGGCCTGCGGCCTCGCTCTGTGCCTCCCCGCTCCGGTTCACAGCGAACGATTAAACCTTGGACCGAATTAGTCCGGTTGCCTGACTTCGACGTATCACCGACGACGATCACGTGGTTTGTTTGGTTGTGACCAATCGTGGTCAGCGTCAGGCTGAAAAAGCGCTGCCCAGACTCATCATCCTTCGATCCTTCGCTTCGCCCGTTACCCCCATGGTCAGTTCGCTCACCCTTGATGATTTCCCCGCTGATTCATATCGCAGTCCACCAACTGTAGGAGGCGTCTTATCCGTGATTTCAAGCGGCTGTCGAGCGACCCACCTGGTGGTATCTCTGGCAGCCCATGTCCCGATAATATCATGCTATGGAATGCGGTCATCTTCGGACCTGGTACGTCCTTCACACGTATCAGCACGTCCTTGTCTTCTTACGCCGCTTCCCGTGCAGCGGACACACCGTTCGAGGATGGCACTTTCAAACTTCTATTAACTTTTGACGAGTCCTACCCCAACAAGCCGCCAACCGTAAAGTTTCTCTCGCGGATGTTTCACCCCAACGTGTACGCCAATGGAGAGCTCTGTCTGGATATCCTCCAAAATCGGTGGTCACCCACGTACGACGTCGCGGCCATTCTCACCTCCATCCAGAGCCTCCTCCATGACCCGAATCCGAACAGCCCCGCTAACGCAGAGGCGGCACAGCTCTATCGCGAGAACATGAAGGAGTACGTACGCCGGGTCCGGGCTACCGTGGAGGATAGCTGGCTGGAGGACGACGAGAAGGCTGCCGTCGGAGAGGGTGGGGCCCAGTGAGGACGTACTTCCCTGGGTCCCTCCCCCAATCTGGAGAGATCTATTTTGTGGGAAGTTGTACGATGCTTTTGACTAGATGTGGACTGTGGCGGGGCGCAGAAACTGTCATGTTTTCTTTTCATCATTTGTTGTCGTTATAATCTATTCAATACAGCAAAGTCCAAAACAGGGGGCCCCTTGCGTAAACATGGACGACAGCTGACCTCCAAATTTGACGTGCGGGGTTCATAGTTAAGTATTGTTTGAAATTCTCGGGAAATTCGGTATCTCGCAAGTATATAGTTATAAAATAGTTATCCATGTATCAAATAGTTATTCTGGGACGGCATGCAGCAAAGGGCCTGCAGAGTTAAATTTTCATTTTATTTTCTTTTAATTACTGCAAATAATTTCCCGTGAGAAAAAACTTCGGCATAGTTATCAGAACACCCTTTCGGATTCAGCCTATATGCCAATTTGGACAAAAGGGGCCCCCTGTTTTGGACTTTGCTGTAAATCACCTTGCTTGCCAAGGTAATATGGCAGGTCGATATTCCGATAACTGTGCCTCGCTCGAACTGCAACTTCATCCGCCGCCAGTCCGCGGACACACTGTTAGCTCCCGATGAACCCGACTCCCCCTCTTCCTCCGCCTTGTCCTCCACTCGTGCATCGAGGTCTATGTCAAAAAACTATTCGCACATGTGATCATAAGCAGCAACTGCAAATTAAGAAAAATATGACCGTTTCCGTTGTCTCCCCCACAAAAGTGTGCTTCAGTGTGGTGAAAGTGGAAAGACAAGCTCAACAGACACAACTCGAAACAACAATAACCTCTACGTTTTCATTCCCCTACAAAAAAAAAAAAGGGACAAGCAAGGTCACAGTCGAAGATAGATTAAATTGTGCATTTATTATTTATTTATTTTTATTGGTGACCTCAAGCCACTTGTCACGTGATGAGAACACGTCCATATTCTTCACGCGCCGCGTCGCCGAACGGCTAAGTAGGTTGCCCCGGGATAGTTGCCCTGGGACCAATGGTGTCCACCTCGTCCCCACAGCCGGACAACGATACAAAGAGACAGAGGCTCACTTTGGAAAAGGCAAAGGTCGTCAATGTGAGTACTCATGAGCCTATTATGAGTCCTTTCCATTGACCGACTTCTTGACGCAGCTTTCAAAGCAACTCCAGATACGTCTACAGTATGCTCGGCTCAAGGTCGAACATGGTTGGGTGCGCTCTGTTGCCACCATCATGCATGTTCATTTGTGACTCTGCATCTGTAGAAACGTCAGTCTCTCAATGAGGTCGAGAACTTGTATTTTCACCATTCTACCCTCAAGGGAAAATCAAAAGCTCGTTCCGTATCTACTGTTGCCTCTCCGTTCACACCGTCGACTACCAACGGCTCGTCTCCAAAGAAGACATCCGTAGATTCGTTCCCCGAACCAAGACAATGCCCTCCTCCGATTGTGACCGTGCCGTCACCTCCGCCAGCCGTCGTTGTCTCTCCGCCCCCTGCCACCACTCCTCCGCTCGCTCAGGGCACCGGCACCCCATCACTCTCCGACTATTCGAGTCCCACAGTCGACGGTCCCTCGTCGCGCACGCCGGGTACCACACCCGCCCCTGCGCCCGCCTCCTTCCCGCCGTCCGTCCTCTCCGCGTTCAGCCAGAACTACACCGTCTCGCAGCGCGCCGCCACGATGGACTTCTCGACGCTCTCCCCCTTTGTGTCCCCCTCCCCCTTCGCGACCCCCAGCGCCTCCCTCGCAGCCCCCTCGTCCTTCGTCGCGCCCGCGCCCTTCCCCCCGCAGCAGACGCTCGCCTATCCCCCCTCGCCATTTGCGCCGCCGCAGCCCTCGCCCGCAGCCATAGCCGTGGCTCATTTCCCGCAGCCTGTGGTCATGCAAGCATCTGGAACGTCCATGCCGCTCTCGTCGTTCCCCGCTCTCGTCCAGACACAACCTCAACCTCAACCTCCACCTTCCTCTGCCTCTGCCTCCGCCTCCGCCCCCGCTCCCACACCCTCGCCCCCTTCGCAACGCACACCAGCCCGACGCACGCCAACCCTTGTACCGCCACCACCCGTGTCATCCTCCTCCTTTCGCCCGTCCCAAAAAACTTTCGACATTCCCACCGCGCCGCCCCCCCTGGGCGGCGCCGCTGGCGCGGGGACGTTGGGCATGCAGAGCGCGACGACGACGCTGCTCACGTACGACTCGTTCTGGAGCTCCCACGTGTCCGCTGCCGCTACCGCCACAGGCGGTAGTGGTGTCGGAGGATGGCGCAGTAGGGCGGCGGTTGGGGGCATGTCTGCACCTGCTGCTCCTACCGGCACTGCTGCTGGTACTGCTGGTGGCGGGACCAAGACGTAAACGGGTGATGGACTCGTGGCGTACTGTATTCGCTTCTATCTTTTATGTTGCTTGTTTTTTTTTTTGGTTAAACGACATATCTCAATGTGACGATATACTTATGCTCATCTCATCTCATCTCATCTCATCTCATCTGTGCAACACGGAAAGTATTCGTTCGTTGTGAGAAACACGATTCCGACAATCCATTCTGAAAAATTCGTGAATACTATCTATCTATCCTATCTTATCCTATCTGGACGAAGGGGGAAAGCAAGATCGAATACATACATTTAAGACCCTTCCAGCTATCAAATCCATTAGAAAGTACGGGACAACAGAGCGAAACAAGACATAGGTGTGGTAGTAATGATAAGCTGTCAGAAAGTGGGCGAATAAGAGGCGAAAGATAAAGTGTAAAACGCAATCGAAATCAAGCAATGTACGGTATGCAAGTAAGATGGGTGGTACAGTACGTCTAACTAGACAAGTCGACAAACGCACATGCAGAAGAAGGTACCGAAAACAATATTCAAGAACTGAACCAACTGAAGAGCTTGAGGAATCCCCATATACAACCGCCGGAGATGATCGGCAATGTCACATTGTCATCAAGTTTGCCAAGGTCTGACAATTCCAGAAACAGTCAGCTCTCAGCTTCTGCCCGGCGGGAAAAACAAAAAGGACGTACCCAGCGCTTCCGCAATACCGGTCACAAGACCAGAAAACACGCTGACGATCGCCAGCCCCACCACACCGCCGGTGGGCAAACCCTCGAACCCTGCCTCGCGTAAGATGGTCTTCACGCCCTGCCCAAGGGAGCTGCCGTCTACACCCGAACCAGACACGCCGCGCGTCCAGTCCCAGGTGGGGTCGACGCCGCCGACAGCAGGCGCGAACCAGCTCCAAAAGGAAAAGGTGACCGCTGCGCCGGTGACAAATGCGGCAAGGAAGCCCGCGAGGGATTTGCGTGGTGCCAGGGGGAGGCCCAAGAACGGGACGCGTGCGGGGAGCGGAGGAGTCCTAGAAACCCCACAGGCGTCCAAAGGTGGAAGCGGCCGTGTCCGCCCAAGAAAGTCTGTTGGGGTAAAACGTACAGATAAGGCAAAAGTATTGAAATCGGATTAATGGACGAGGACTTACATCAGGATGGACAAAACGGCGAGGCTCGAGAGGATATAGGGCGAGAACAAAGATCACGCCGACGATGTACCATATATTACGCCATTGGTATGTTTCTGCGGAGGCAGAGCAAGGGGCCAAGGCATTGAGAGGTAGCGTAAAGTTCGACTTGCGTGAGTCATCGGCGTACCTTTTCGCTCTCGCGCATGGAGGAAGCCGAGCACTTTTTCGTAGGTACGCGCGAAAGGGGGGGTAATTGAGCCGGAGGATATCGGCTGGCCCGATGACGAGCATCGCGCTGGAAAGAAGGACCACAACGCGCTCTGGCGAGCCATGCGAGGCGTAAAGGTAGAGTGTCACAAAGCCTGAAAAGTGTGTGGCACATCAGTCTCTCGGAGAAAGGAGGGTGACAAGGGTCACACGACGTACCGATAGATGAATGGAGGACCTGCGTGGAATCTCCCAGTCAATTTTTTTCGCCAGTGAGGCCTGCCTTGTGTACTATTGTGATGGGCATGCCGTTGGAATAGCCATTGATAGTTACGTTCGAGGACTTCGTCTACGTCTGCCAGTTTGACGGATTCTGCCACAAAGCCGTTTGACTTGCGTTGACGACGACTAGGGCGACGTTTCATATCGCCATTAGGACGTTGTTGTGGGGTGGGGAAAGCAATTTTGGGTGACGGTGAACGTGTAAGAGAGCGAGAAACGAGATGAACGGATTGAGGGGGCAGAGTCCGAATGCGAGGGCAAGGGTGAAGCGCGTCGTTCGCGGGAATAGTCATTATGGGGGAAAGGTCGTTAGATGCTAATGTACTAATGGCCGGGGGAAGGGAAATGAAGAGTCAAGCTAGTCAAGTCAAGGAAAGCAACATTCGCCGACCCACAAAAACGTTCCGTTGACACTGCTACCCACAACCGGGAACGGCGCGGAGCCGAGCCGAGGACCGGATTCGGTTGAGAAAGGCCGACACTGCCAGATTACAGATACAGATACACATGCAACATTTTGGATATTTGGCATTGGAATGGACTCTATCTAGTACACGTAGCCAAGACTCTTTCCTCCACATTTTTGCGACGTGCCTCTTCATGGTCAAGAATACCGGACGAGGTCGTCTAAAACACATGTCATCAACAATCATTCCTAAGCATCCTTCACATGTTACTCACCAAGATGATCTTTCCGAAGGAACGCGCAGGCAGAAGTAAGTTGACCCAAGACTCGATTTGGGTAACTTGGGACATTGAACCGTGGCGAAATGTACACCCCAGTCTTGTTTAACCGCCCATTCAGCTGGACAACAATCTTCCCAGAACTGGTGGTCATCGATGATATCAAAGTCACCCAATGTAGCCTATCCGAGTAGTGTGATATCAGAAGTCGTAGGGAAGGGGGTCATTTAAAAAGGTTGAAAGAAAACGCTCTGTGGTCTCCTTTGTGAACCCCAAATCCGTGGTTATCGGGATATGCGCTGTTTGGTTAGATAGAGACGTTCATGTTTCGGAGCGTTTAAAGCGAGGATGGGTGGAAGCGAGACCACATCAATCGCAGTTATCACTCCGACGTAACCACGCGCTAGCCAATGGCCACTTCTCTCGCCCCATCACCACTACAGAGGAGAAGTGACTAAAGATAGGGGTTCACGCACCATGACGCTGCATGACACTGAGGAATTTGACAACGACCTTCGAAGACGGGCGGATGAGAACTTGGCGCTTTCCACGCCGCTCAGCGTTGACAATGTTTTTCTGCAGAAGATGCGCTCAGATGAATGGACATAAGTTCACGCGGTGCAATTTACCAGGCAGTCATTCTACATGCGCGGTGAGATGATCAGGGAGGTTCAAGGGGAAATAAAGTCAACGCACAAGGACAGATACGCGGACCATTTTTAGACGAAGGATGAAGACGTGTGGAAAGGGTCTAGCAAAGAGAGTAAGCCCATGCTCGCTCTCGTCCGAGTGTCGCGTCAAAAGACACGAGTCAAGACGAGCTATTCACCTTGAGGGAGGCCGCAAGCGTTGAAGAGAGGTATACCACGATAGAGGGAGAGGATTAGGACGGTGGCTGAAACTATACAGTTCATCCTCAGCCACACCGGTATTTGGCGGTCAGTTCCTCCGCTCCATCCTCATCACATCACCAGCAACGGCCAATACCGACGTTCACAGTAACAGAATGGTCAGTAATCCGAGTTATTATTCGTTGTCGCGTCAAATTCAATTGTCTTTCGTAGGGCCGCGTTCGTACCAAGACAACAAAGAGGCTTCCCGTGTCCTTATTGAGAAGTAGTAGGTGTCTCATTTCGTATTCGAGATGTCGAACGTTGGCGAGGGCAGCCGTTTGGGTTGTCTTACTCTAGATCAATCATATAGATGGTGCTCACAATCTGTGCTTAGCTATCCCCGTCTCACCCTCGATTTCCACACAAACAAGCGTATCATCGATGAAGTCGTCAGTACAATCAATAGCACATTAAACTAGCGCACTGATGAGGCGATTCGTAGGCCGTCGTCCCCTCTAAACGCCTAAGAAACAAGATCTCTGGGTTCACCACCCACTTGATGAAGCGCATTCAGCGTGGCCCCGTTCGCGGCATTTCATTCAAGCTCCAGGAAGAGGAACGCGAGCGGAAGGATAACTACGTCCCAGAAGTCTTGCCCTCGACACGACGCGTCAGGCGGCCTTATCATTGACCCTGATACCAAGGTGCCTATTCCCATTCATGTCTCTGCGGTTGCTGATCGTCTATGTAGGAAGCTCCTCAAGTCACTGAACTTCGACTCGATCCCCGTTGTGGTCGAGAGCCTCGTCGTCCTTACCCGAGCGTGGTCCCGAAGGAGAGAGACGGAATGTTCCGGTGCTGGGCGCGCATGAGTTCGACGAGTACTTGTAGTGCCGTGCATTTTCCAGCTTCGTGCCATGTATCTTTTTTTTTAAAAAAACATGTGTTGCCGCATGGGCGTGATGACGGTTGGTGACCGTTGACTTGAAGGTGAATTTGAATTCCAGAATATCGCTACATCGACACACGGAACGTGCAATATGTGGTGAAGGATTTGGTGAAAGAAACTCGAGTGGTGGTCCAGACTCTGGAGACGAGGGCCGCCAATGATCTGGACAATACAAGAGAGTCACGTATGATCGATATATGATCCCCTGTGTCAAGTTGGAGACGCCCATCCTACGGTAGAACTGAGATCCCGAGTTACGGGAGGGCAAGATGTCCCATGCTACGAATTAGAAAGGAACTATAGGTGCTAGTAAACGTATGAAATCGAGCGAAGCACGGGTCAACATTGGCTTGGGTTGATTTGACGTCGGATTCAAGACTCAAGCTGAGTAGTGGTCCAGATGACAAGGGTCATGATTTTAAGCGTAAGTATAGCGAGTTATCCTTTCAGATTACCCTTTGGAGCAAACGACTCGTTCTCATCAATACCACGTCCTTCCCGGGTCCATCGTCCAATTATATCCCGATGATAGGCCCATGACGAACTGTCTAGCCTGACCAGGGAGGTCAGCGCGGACATCGAGAATGGGAGAGCCGGATCTTCGGTCAGTGCACGTATAATATGAGAGCTGGGCGGGTTCAGTAAACACGTCAGTCAGAGGGTATAGCACACGCACATCACCAACCGTCTCTCTTGGGGATTGACCCTGTCCCCTCTTGATACAAATGTCCAGGAGCCCGTGGCCTTGGCGCCAGAGCGTGTATGTATACCGGTGAGGAGCTTCGCTGCCCCGGCCAACGTGGTGCTGGTTTGACCAACGGGTCCCGCCATCTGCCGCTTAGTTCATTCGCCAAGTCCGCCGTATAGTTTTCTGGCAGTAGCTTGGCCTTGGATGACTGCGCAGTCTTCATGAGGGACTTGTAGACCATCAATCCAGAGTGGACGTCGTTGGAGGCATCTACGAACAGCAGGACGGACGGATGACATTTACCTATTGTTCCGTGGCAGTGTATTGGAGTACGTACAAATCATCTGGTCTCGCGTGAGGTCCTTGCTCCAGTCGCTAGTACGCACTGGCCCTTGTCCAGCGCTTTTTTCAGATCATAGGAGACCACACTCGCGAGCGAGACAATCGGTCGTTTGAAGATGGACGCAAAGTTGCTGTCAGATTTGACCCGCCAAGGCACCAAGCTCGATGAGATTTGAGAGAGAGGATACCATAATCGCAGAATAGCTTCCTCCCCATCGTCTTGGATTCGTCCACACCTTTAGTTCACCAAGAGGCGTTAAAGTATTGAAACCACCTACTGCGGATGTTTACACCCATTTTTGGTACTTTTGAAGATTCGATTATCTCCTATGACTGTTGAGTACTACCTCAATGGCGTGGCGAAGATGGCCCTTACTTTGACCTTTCGGGGGAACCCTAGACTGAAAGTTGGTACAGATACGCCCGTGATAGAGACAAGGTGTACACACTCTCCATTTTGCTTGACATGTATGAGAAGAATGATGTCGGCGTCGCAGAGTGAACAAGAGCAACCTTTCCCTCTTTTTCGACGCCGGCCCTATCTCGGCTGAATGGCCATTCGAGGTCTAGACCAATGGCACTAGGTAGGTTATTCGGAGCGCGTGAAGCCAGGAGCATAGGAACAAGGAGCAAGGTATGACTTACCCGTTCAAACTGGCGACCATATCGTCGGCCCTTTCCTCGTTTTTAATGTAATCACCTTTGGCTTCGGTATGTAGTCCGCGTAGTTATACGGCGGGTATTGAGGCTTCGTCACGGCTAGAGAAGACTCGACATGAGGGCAGAGCGCTGATGGTTGGCTGAACGAGGGCGAGGGGAGACAGTCTGTTGGCCCCTGAGGGTGTTGGTCTTGTTCGAACGATCCCCTTGACCAGAAGAGGAAGCGCTAAGAATAGGGGTTGATGTCATGTCCGAGGGAACATGAGCATACGAGTCTGCACCGGATGTGCGCGGACTAGCAGAGAGAGCTTCCAACTCTGTAGCAAGGTCGCTGAACCAGTCGTCATCTAGAATAGTGAGGTCGATGACCCCGTCCTTATCTGGCGTCAACTTGAGGTTCATTAGCACGATCGACGCGTCGCATCACGTGGACGTTAACTAGAGTACATGCCATTTTTTCCCACGTACCGAATTTTTTCGGGAACGAGGCAGGGAATCAAGCTGCTGGGCATGTGCATGGAAATCATAGTTTCTTCACCATGACGGACATTGTAACACTCCCCGTCGTCCCGCTTCCCCTCCCGAGTGACTGGAAAAAACAAGATCCCTCTCTAGGAAAATCCATCTCGCGTGAGTCGCCTCTGAGTTCAGCTTCCGTGTCCCATCTTACGGCTATTTCTATTACAGCATTTCTCGAGCGTAAACTCATTCCTGTTGGTCCTGCGTATCTGGCCCATGTACGGAGAACCGTACACGACCTCTCTTTCGAAGAACATGAAAACATGTCGAGGAGGAGCAGAGAACGACTGAGGGACCTTGAACAGGAAGGATTTGAAGAGGATGACCTTGGTGTGGGCGATGAGGAAGAGGCTGAAGAACTCTTATCGTTAGACCCCAAAGAGTGGAAGGTAAGTCGCGAGCTTTTCTCCTTCGAGACTCGTCGTACTATGTCCTTTCTCGTATCCCCCAGAAACAGATCATTACGCCGTCCTTGGTCTGTCGCATCTTAGATATAGAGCAACTCCGGAACAAATAAAAATTGCGCGTATGTACGTCTCCGGATTTCGCGTTCCAACTCCCTCACGTCATTCGATCGGTTTAGATCGTAAAAAGGTGCTAAGCACCACCCCGATAAGAAAGCGGGTGCGGTCGGCGATTCCAATGACGATGCCTCTTCAAGTGCATCCAGAAAGCGAATGATGTCCTCACTCATCCGGAAAAGCACCGCCAGTTTGACTCAGTAGACCCTTATTATGACCTTCTAGAGGCGGACGTACCCACGGCACAGCAGGTCGCAAAAGCGAAGGATCCAAACTCGGCATTTTTCAGGCACTTTGCCCCCGTATTCGAACGCGAGGCGCGGTTTAGCCGCCTACAACCTGTACCCCTACTTGGTCAATATGCGGACTCGAAAGAGAAAGTCGAGGCGTTCTACCACTTTTGGTACAATTTCGACAGTTGGCGCAGCTTTGAGTACCTGGACAAGGAGGTAAACGAAGGAAGCGACAAGTGCGTTTACCAGTTTTTTCTTTTTGCTTATGGTTAATCGCGCCTACACGCCGACGACACAGCGATATACCGAAAAGAAGAACAAAACTGAGCGTGCGCGTCGCAAGAAGGAAGACACAGCTCGCCTGCGCAACATCGTAGATGTTGCACTTTCAGCTGATCCCCGAATTAAGCGCATCAAACAGGAAGAGAAGGAAGCAAAAGAAGCTAAAACGCAAAAACAAGTCAGGTGGGCCGTCAAAAGAAACAGGTCGAGGAGGAGAAGCGTCGTGCGGAGGAAGAGGCTAAAGCGAAAGAAGAAGCAGAGAAGGTCTGTTCCGTATTTTCGAGCTATAATACAACGCTGACTTGTTTTTTTCGTAGGTTGCCAGAGCAGAGGCGAAAAAGGCGAAGGCGGCAGCTGCCAACGCTGCGAAAAAGGCACGCCGTGCTGCGAGAACCGAGGATGATGCCTCATAATGATTGTGCTGGTCTGGACTACAGCTGAGGAGACAGTTAGAACGACGTTTGATCACGTTGTTGTCTTGCGACGTTTGCACATACGAGTCGCCACTAGACTTCTGTCACATTCGATTCGTCACAACATCTCATGAGCACAGTTGTCTTTCGGTCTAACGGTTCTGTGTGCTGAGCTTATATGGAGAAGTTTGACGAATACCTGTACATGGGCACGATATCCATTCTTCTCCACCTCCCCTCTACCTTCCCGGTTATTTTTAACGTCTGATTGCACCCTCTCCCATTAAACACGTATGCACTTAGTTTCTGTTTGTCCACTAAGGGAAGAGTAGAGCCCTTCGCGTGCTCACGCTTCTGGGTCCGATGCACTGGCTGAGTATTAGTCATGCCGGAAACCGAACCTTAATTCTGGTGGTGTACAGTACCGACGCTGAGAGAGACACAATCCCATCGACCAAGTCCCAACGCCAATAATATGGGAAAAGGTATGGCGACTTGCTACCATACTCAGGAAGACTCTCGACGTTACTCACCGCGTGTCTTTAGTTCACGGATCTCTTGCCCGCGCTGGCAAAGTCAAGTCGCAGACCCCCAAAGTCGAAAAGCAGGAAAAGAAGAAGACTCCCAAGGGGCGAGCTAAGAAGCGGATGCTCTACAATCGCCGGTTCGTAGTCCTGTCCAATGCGTTCCCGATGTTTGGCTAACCTGACGATATCGCTTAGATTCGTGAACGTGACAACTCTCCCAGGGGGCAAGCGGAGAATGTGCGTCTTTTCTTACTGTGTTCCCTTGTCGCACCCATTCCTTTACATCCCCGAGCGACTTTCCCTTCGCCTGATGAACAGCAAACACAAGCATAGTTCACACTGAAATATCCGTGTAGACAAACATGCATCATCGTCTTTCGCTCCTATCTGATTCCCCCATCCTTCCTGGTTCTTCTTTGCCAGTGTCACTGATAGAATATTTTTCTCCCAGGAATCCGAATCCAGAAAAGTAAAATCACCCACCCAAGTATCACCCGGCCAGTCCTATCACAGCGACATCGGAGGACTGTTCTTCCATCAGCACGTCAAGAGTGGTTTACTGGGATGCTTGTGCTGTTGTTTTGGTCTCTGTACCCGCATTTCTTATCACCCACACTGTGCTTTTATGCATACCTTGCCGTGCCCTTATACAAAACAAATTAGGCCTTGAAAAATTACATGTGACCGCGAGGGACAGATAATCCATGAAATAGTCTAGCCCCAGATCGAATTGGCTACTCTCACTACATCGCCCATTTCGAGAGCGTCATGCACGCGGACGACCGCAGCACCTTGTTGTACTGCGCTCGCAACGCGCGGCCGCGGTCGCCCACCCTCGCTCCTTTGGAGTTGTCTGGCGGCCTTCATATGTCCCACTATCGTCCTGTTTGTGAGAGAATGCCTCCTAGGAAGGACTTGCGCGAAGCGCCAATGAGCTGGGGGTATCCGCGCAGGGGATTCCGTCTACCATCTACCGTACGTGCATCTGCGGTGATGGAAGCAGAATTGCGCAGGAGTTTCAGATTGTCATCGACGGACTTGCTAAACCCAATGCCCGGGTCGATCATAACGAGCCAGCGCCGCACGCCGCCTGGGCCACGCACAATCGCCTCGACCTTCTCACCTAGCTCCTGGATCACACCACCCACGACAGAGCCGTAGCGGGAGTAGTCCTTGTTCGCTCCCGCGTCGCCGCGCGAGTGCATCAGGACGACGGGGACGGCAAGCTCGCGGGCAGTCCCCCTCATTCCGGAAAAGTAGGCCGCTGCCGCCGACGATGAGAAGAGTGCGGATACTCCGGACCTGTGAATGCGTGCACGTCGTTGATGCAGTTGGCGCCGGCGAGGACGGCGGCGCGCGCGACGTGTGGGCGGAATGTGTCCACGCTGACGAGCACGTCCCCGCGTCCGACGTGCCGGAGCCGATGGCGCGAATCCCCTTGATGACGGGAACGACGCGAGCGATCTCGTCCTCCGGCGAGACGTGGGCAGCGCCCGGACGCGTCGAGTACCCGCCGACGTCGACGATGTGTGCGCCTGCCCGCGCCGAGGACGTCGCGTAGGCGAGCGCGCGGAGAGCGCGACGTGGTCGGCGCCGTCAGAGAATGAGTCGGGCGTCACGTTGAGGGTGGCCATGAGGCGGGTGCGCGCCGCGGTATGGATATCTGCCTATAGGGCACGGCGCCGGCCCCGGCGGCGGGAACATCCAGTGCGTGTGGGTGCGGGGGACGTCGGGACGCTCTTGACAGGAGACTCGCGGTCTCCAGAGAGTGGATACGCAGGGAAAGGCATAACTTTGATCATGGCAGGGGAGCCGAAGGGAGATGCCCTCAACACGTCAGAGAGCATCTCGTGGATGGATTTGTGGAATACGGGATGAACATAATCCGGAACCATGCTGCATAAACGGAGAACAGTCAATGCCGACATGCATGGGAAGGAGGGAGGACAAGAACTTACTCGTCTAGGGGCCGCAACACAAACTCTCGCTCCGATATTCGAGGGTGTGGAACGACCAGATGTCCCTCGAGGTCCTCCAAGTCCCCCTTAAGAGACTCGGGTCTGGTGTCGATGAGTCCGTCGTCGTAAAAAAGAATATCCAGATCCACTGCACGCGGGCCGTTGCGGATAGAGGGCACGCGTCCCACGGTGCGTTCTATTTCTTTAATAATCGCTAGGAGTGTGTAAGGGGAGTAATGGTAGTTTTAATCTGGAAATCGGAGTTGAAGATTAAGCGTGCATAGGAGGACGGAACAGAACGTACAACACATGCGATTCAAGAAACTAAACTGATCAGTCACATACATTGGTACGGTTTCGTACAAAAAGCTCGTGTTCACGACCGTCAAGCGTAAGGGTGTTCCTTGCTCCTGAGGTGGAGCAAATCCTCTGGACGTTCTAAGAGACGAAGAGCAGCTTCTATATTCGCAAAGCGGTCACCGAGGTTGGACCCAAGGGCGATAGCAGCTAAGTGGTGTTGCTCCTGGGCAGGAGGCTCTAATGACGAGTACAGATCAGAAGCTACATCTTGAGCCAAGAAATCGAGAGAGACAATGGGGGGGTCAAGGTTAGTGCAAGGTGATGCATGAGATGATGATGCTCCAACACCGCTCGCAGCCAGGTAATCCTGAAGCGTTCGAATAATTTCGACTTCAGCAGCATCCGCGAATACCAGCGCCTTGGCCTTCGCTGCGCGGACGGTGACTATATTATCGGGCCTTTTAGCGTGACGAAGAGTGACTCGCGCTGTAAGGCACGCCAGCGATTCCAGAGATATGAACTCGGATGACTCGACCTCCTGACTAGATAGTGAGCCCCCTAGTATGTACCCCACCAAAAGGACGCACCTGGCGAATGTCCTTCGCTAATCGACGAAGGTCAAACCCACTACCTGGCTCATGAGATGCAGATATATCTACATCAAAGTACACCAACTGCTTGTCTTCTCTTTCGCACGGATTGAGGCCGACAATAAGGTTACAAGAAAGCCGCTGGATAGAAAGGCGGTCCGGGGCAAGGCGAGATCCGTCCCTCGCACGCGACGAAAATACGGACACCCTCCGCATACGGTAGCGCCCTAGGTTTGACAATGTCGACAGTCATTCCTGTATCTCTGGGAAAGCGCAACACGTGAAGAATATGTGCTCCAAGAAATGTTCCAGACTCCCGAACTCAGAAGAAGGATCCTCCACGGAGGCAAGTATCTGCTTCGACAAGGAACCGTAGTTGATTGATTTCGAGATGTCGTCGCTGCTGCTGCGGGACGTAGGTCATACGGGATGCTGACACTGACTCGCACAGGCTGCCGTACTGGCGCGAGCATCGCTGAGGGCCATTGCGCACCGTCCGCGATACGTGCCAGAAGTAGTAGGTTGCAGATGCGGATGGTATCCTTGGGAGATTGAGACTCCTGAGGATGTGAAGTGCTTGGAAAGGGTTTTAATTTGCGCGTGACGTGCGGACGGACGGGCGCTGCTAACCTCCTAGCAGGTGAACTCACTGTCGCCTCGGCCATCGTTGTCGAAATGCTTCGACGTTGTGGTCGAAATGAGTCACAACGGTTCCGGTCCGGTTACTCCGCTTCCACGCCCGCGTCCACGTCGCAGGTCACGCTGGCTGTCGCAGGCGATGATGGACGTTGCCTCCGCACTTCAACGACTAGCAAATTACCGCACGAAGAACAGCCGTACCTCGCGCGAAATATTCGAGAGCGGCGTTGTCGTCTTTCGCAATGATGCGTTACACAAGCTTGGCGATGACAGTGCGTTTTCTTAGTTGACGCCGCTCATGAATGCTGTAACTGGACTGGACTTATTATCCTAGGCTGGCAATTCTTAGAGTCTCTGGCGCTGGCGGCGGTTGATGTTGGGCGCGTAGATGTTGCCGAGGTCAGCCGTCTACTCCATGTCCTAGTATCTGGTTTGTAATTCATCTGCAACGGACATAGGCCTGCTTGAAACACCTATCCGCCAAATTCCCGGAGTCACCACGAGTACAGTGCCTCGAGGGAATTTTGAAGGAGGCAACGGAGGATCCAGAGGTTGCCTTGCTTTCTATCAAAAATTGCTCGAGGCAGACCCATCTAGTCTGGTGTGTGGTTTTGACCACGTGAACGTTGCTTGATCGCTGAGTTGCACCACGAAGGTGTGTGGAAACGACAAATATCTGTCCTGAGGAGGCTGGGAAGGACCGAAACCGCAGTGGACGAGCTTTCCAAGCTTGTCGACACGTTCTACACCGACGTAGAGGCTTGGTTAGAGCTCGCCGATCTGTACATTTCGCTCTACCAGTACGCATCTTCATCAACACTGGACCGGGTCACTGTATTGACAACAATCTAGATATACTTCTGCTCTCCAGGCTCTGTCCCACGTCCTCTTGTTGGCTCCACAAAATCCGTTCTATGTTCTCCAGGCTGCAGAAACCGCATACACTGCCGAGGACATCCCTCTGGCCATCCGATTTTTCCTCATGACCATCGACATGATCGGTGACGATGAAATATCTCCGCCGCCGACAGGCATCACCGTTCGCGCTTGGTATGGAGTCGAACTAGTCAGTTTTCTGTTCATGTGAAAGCCCTGCGTAACTAATCGACCAATATTCCTCCTCCCAAGTCGGCCGCGCGACTCGAGGCCGATCCGAGGTTAGCCACCTCATCGTTGTCAAATACACGTCCGCCGGAACACTTGTCACAGCTACGGCAGCTGGCACGTGAGGTGATAGAGACGGCCCAAGCGAGTCAACAAGGAGCAGAGTCCCAGGCGTCGTTAATTTGGCTAAGGCGATGAGAATAGGCTGTACACCCAGTTTCCCTAGGATTTATCAAGTAGATATGAAGATGTTGACAAAGCGTATGCATGGCGGCCTTGAGCTAATTATTGCCTATTCATCGCATTTGGATATTAATATTTACGGGGATTATCACGCCTACCCACCCAAATCGTGGGAAGGTGAGACTACGTTGCGGATCATCAGTTGGCGACTAGTATCTATCGTTTTGAAACGTGCTGTAGAACTTTCGAGGATTTGTAGGTGTAAAAACCTGTGCCGAGGTTCCGGATGGCGCTGAGCGCTATGAGCGGCCACCATATACAATGGTGCGAAGCCAGAAGGTTAGTCTCGTTCCACGAACTGCCTTCCAAAACATAAATAACAGCTACTGAAGCGAAACTGTGAGGGTGAAACCAAGAGTGAAATATTACTTCCGGTTGTTCAACTTTCCGAAAGCCACGAAATCATTTCCAGTCTTCTCACTATTCATCTACTCCGAAAATTGCACTGTAGTGTATTCTCTTGCGTGGAATTATAGGCTCCTTGAAGAGGCGCTTCTGGTGGCAGAAGAAACACTCAAATGGCCCATGACTATTCCTGAATTCGAGGACAAATCGACACTATGCCTGGTGGTACTCTTGGTGAACTTTGGGAATACCGCTGACAACAACTTGAAGGACAGGGGAGCTGTCGATCACATAAAGCTTCTGGACTCGAAAATCATAAGAGTCAAGAGCGGAGAATTATGTCTGCATGGGGAGGAAGTGAGAATTTCCCTAGCAAGTATAGTGAAGTCGTGTTGTGAGGTAGTGGCGACGCAGATGATGATTGCACACATTTCCGCGCGTCGCGAGACTCGCAGACTCGACCGACCTTCTCATAGATCTCATAGATCTCATCCCGTGCATTCGACAATCTCCACGCAATGAAGCAGCTTTTGGACATTCTTCTGCCGATTCGAAAAACACACTTTCCGGACACGACCAACCCAACAACTGACTCACCTCTAGTTCGGGAAAGGCAAAACAGGACCAGTTGAGACGAAGTGAACGAAACCGTTCTTCCCCGTGTAGAAAAAAAAAAAGGGTCCACTCGAAATTGACATAGTGTACGCGTTCCTAATTGAAGCATGTTTTTTTTTTTAAAAAAAAAAAGCTTCTCCAAAGTGTTAAAGGAGGGATGTGACGCGTCGTACAGCGTTCGGAGACCAACGACGCAGACACCTTCTGACCCAGTGACCCAGACCACCTCACCTTACAAGTTTGACGACGTGCCCTTCGCTCTCTTATTTCCTGCTCAGTCACCACCTTGCCCTGTATATTCACTTCTACCTCTTTCCCCAGTTCTCGGATGCGATCTTCGTTCTGGCCGATCAGCGAGACGTACACCCTTCCTGATGAGCGGGTACGATCCCACACTGACGCCCTCTTCCTTCACGCGTTTTTGTAGACTTGTCAGGTACGGCGCGATTGAGGACTCGGGCAATCTGCGTCGCGTGAGCGGTCGTGCGGTCGTCAGTATAAAACGACAACCAATTCAGTTCGAAAGCCCACGAAGTGAAGATCTGATGTCGGAAAGGCCGTTCCGAAGAAGGGGGCAGCGTAGAAATGCCTTCAACCCGTCCAGCATCTTCTGGAATAAGCTTGGGATGCCCGGGAAGACGCAGAGCTTCCGTTCTAGTCGTATAACTGGCTAAATCAAGGGGCGCCAGCCTCGTCAAACAACACTTTGGTGGTAGGCGACAGGTAGTTACTTACCACCCAAATGTCACTCGCGACGAAAAGTGTTTCCGCGTCAGCAGGGAAGAGTGCCATCTTCTCCCGCGCACGTCGTTGTTCCTCATCCTGGGTGTGGACCCATGACCTGTGTTTGCTCATCTCGGTCATACGGTGGAGGGTCTCTGCGTGGTGCACAAGGGGGGTTGGTTAAAAGCCTTGGCCAGGGATGCATAGGTGATGTCTGTCGAGAATATAGAACAGTGAGGTCGGTTTTGAGAACCAGAAGTGAGGACACTGTATGGTAGCGGCTGGCATACCGTCGTGTGTGGGGCCTATCCCACCGGTGGTAATCACAAAATCGTACTTTTGTACCATGCGTCTGCTCGCTTCGATTCTACGACATAACTCGGCCTTTTAAGAGGCGCTGGGGAGTGCAGACGTACATTTCGTCCTCCTCGTCCGGTATGACCTCAATTCGCTTTCTGCCCGTGCCGCCCTCCAGTGCCAACAGAACATAAGGGGAATGACGATATCACGTACAATTCAATACCATTCTCGAAGCAGTAGCGTGCGAAGTAGTTTGAGTTACGGTCCAGAGTTTTCCCGTTCAGAACCTCGTCGCTATTAAGTTACAAGCGCGGAATATAAGCGAGGCAAGGGGGTGGTTCAGCTAGTCACTCAAAATACTCCAAAAGAAACGCACCCGATTATGAGCGCCCCCGCTGTTTTGATCCACCGCCCTTCACCCAATGGGTTTGACGGAAGAGGGGACAACTCGAAGCGTGTTCCGGACGAAGAGAACACGCTAGTTGGAGTAGTAGGCGCCTTTGCAGCGGTGTATGATCTCGCCGTGGTGGTCATGGTGCGAAACGTCGGGGAACGTCGGGGAAGAACAAAGAGTCGGTAGTTGTGTACGCGCGGGGTCGGGGGCATGAGAGGCAGAGCACCTGCTTATCTGGTCCCATAATGGATATGATGCAACTGCTTTCCTAATTTCATAGAACATCTATAGACTACACGTAAATCGAACATTCTGCCCACTACTGGTAACATATTACAACTCGAGCAAACCAAACATTCCGCATCACCATCATAATAAATTACAGGGAAACACTCCGAAAAAAACGTTACTTTGATCCACTGGTGAGACCTAGCAAAGATCCAGGGGTCTGCACACGCATCTCGTCAACTCCCGTAAATCGGGCATGGTCACCCATATTAGGCGCTTCGGGGGTGGGGGCGAGCAGGTCGCTGGCATTGGCACCGTGTCTACTAGCTTTGGGAGAGCTAGACGATTTGATCCGAAGTAGTAGGGAAGCAATGGACTCATCCTCCGGTGTCCACGAGGGAGAAGACGAAGCGGATTTTGGTGGGGTAGAAAAGTTCCGAGTTGCTAGACTCGCCATCGGGAGCTCAAGGCGGAGAGACGGTGGGACTTGAGGGCTCGTAATGGGCCCAATCACCGCGGACGCAGGCGGAGTCGGAAGTTGGATAGGGTTGATAGGTGGGGTACGGGCCTCGGGAAGAACAGAATCGACAGATTTGGGGAGCCAGGATGAAATGGAAGGAAGACGTGTGTTGGAATGGGGTAAAATGGGAGGGGGAACGGGCAACGTGGCTATGAGACGCTTAGGAGGCCTCTCCATGTGATCCCCAGAGGAGTGGAAGTCGTGATCTTCATTCGACGGGAATTCGTCGCGTTTGCGCTTCAGGTGATAGGTTGGGGCAGCCATGTCCGTGTCGGAACATCGGACACAGCCTCGGACCTCAAGTATGCGGACCTTTTCCTGCAACTCCTGAACGTACGCCACTGCCTTCTCGAGGATCTCGAGCTTGAACTCTTTTTCTTGCCTCTGCTTTCCGCCGTTGGCAGCAGGCTTCTTCCCAGATCCAGATCCGAACTCGTCGTCCTCATCGTCCTCGTCCGCACTGTCGTCCTCGTCGACAGAGGGTTTCCGTCCCGCATCCGCGGGTACAAGATCTCGAAGCATCGATAGAGCTTCGTTTATCTTCGTACGTCTGGCCTTCTCTATGCGAGAATGATTTTGACGACGCATAGACTCTCGGGCAGCACGTGATAAACTGCTGGGTTTGCGCCCACGACGCTTTGGCTGAGGGACATCAGCTGTTGTGAAGTCATCGTCGTCCGCTCGAGTTATGACATCCGCGGAGAGAGCAACCATAGCCGGAGGTAGTGTGGGGAGGGGTTGACCGGCTCGTTCTTCAACTGCTGGGGTATTACCACCGGTACTTGGTCGTTTGGCCCGACGTGGGGGATTACAGCTGGCAGCGTATGAGAGGATATCTTTCCGAGAGGTCTCCATTCGATGCGGTAGATACGGGGAAGGCGGAGGGAGGGGAGCAGAGGAAAGAAAGTGGGAGAGGGGAAGTGAGAAAGGAGTAGAGTACAGATGTCAGACGAGAAGATAACGAGTTCTCGAATTGATGATGAGCATATTGTGCTCGTGTGCCTTCAAAAACGTGCGTTATTGAATCGTTGAGCAGACGACCAAAATGGCGCGTTACCATTGGCCAGTCACGCACGTGTGGGCGACAGAGCCTCCCATTAGCAGGAGGTCCAGGCCGCCGATCCATTCATTTCGGTCCCAAGCTCAGCCGAAAGACGTCAACTGTCCAGCCTTACTATTTGATGCTTCACCTTCGCGTAGCCCATTTAGAGTTGTATGCGCTGCTAGAGGTTTCGTCTGGAGACCTGGTCGACTTTTCAGAAACCTGCCCGAGTCCGAGACATCGCCACCCGAGACGCACACCACTCGCAACGAACGTGGCACAGTCACGTGAATCGTCCATGCGTCCACACCCGGCAACACCCCAAAGAGCCCCTCTTCACTGTTCCAGGGTCGTACATGATAGGGCCCATAAAGGTCCAGACTGTCCTTCTTCGGTACTACGAGCATTTTTTTTGTGTATGACCAGAAACTAGGCGTCGACTGTGTTGCTTGGTGGAAGCCGTTGTGTGGGAAATTGTATCTATACTGTGTCTGTGTCACTGGGCCTTTTGGGGATCGAAACGACAGCCAAAGGTGAAAAAAAGGAAAGGTGAAAAATGGGGTAACAAAATATATTCTTTTGCAACATAGCTACACCGAGTAAGTAAAGGGAGTCAGTATTGTGGCCAACAACATTCCGTCGCCTTCCGTTCTTGCGGTCGTGGGTGCATAGTTGTGTTAACACCACCTGTGCTGTTTGTCGCCTTGCATTGCTGTGGTCGTGGACATGGTCGCTCCGTTGTTGGTACGGGTGTTGTTCCGTTATGGTTGTGGTCCGAGTCATCGCCGTGTTGTTGTCGTCACTGTATTGCTGCTGTCGATGGTGGCCTCCGTCGTCGTCGTGGCGGGAGTTGCGCGTGGTGTTGAGCTGATGTTGCAGCTGGATTTGCACGTCATGGCGTTGTGGGGGCTTGAAGTGGGGGGTTGCACGCCGTGATGGGGTGGCGGTGACGGTGACGGTGGACTCCCGTCTAGTGAAGGGTACAGGTAGCGGCCACGGGTTTGCATACAGGAGAGGCGGTGACGGTGAGGACTTGAGGGGTGCGGCGTGGGGGGCACTTCTTGCAAGTGCTGGGGAGATAGACGTCATCCGAGGCCAGCTAGCAGCGAGGGACATAGACTCAGTAAGAAACAAAATGAAACCCAAAAAAAAATACATATGGCTGAAGCCCACGTCTTCATGATGAGAGTTGATATTGGCGGTGAAGGAGGCAATGACGGAGCGTGAAAGTGCGGCACGGTCGATGCATTCAATGGGTGACTCGGATGAGCCAGGGATGTAAAGATGATGATGATACAGTAAGCATGGTTGAGCGTCGTTGAGCAATTGAAGTACGCGCTCGGTGTTCGCCAAACTCAGACTTTGGTGCCAGTAGTTTAGCTCACGGGTTTCCTAGTGTAAGTTTTGTATACAGTACGATTACAGTCCAGTGGTTCGTAGATGTGTCCGAAGCTTCACGTCACGTGTAAGGTTACGCGTTACGTGTCCAGAATACAAATGGGTCAAAGGCTGTCAAAGGCTCCAAGTTTGGGACATGAGTCTACAACTTCTATCCCTTCTCACGACTCTCACAACACGACTTCACTAGACTTTCTGGGGAAATTCTCACTTCCTCCCCATGCTGACATAATTCTCCGTTCTCGTGACTCTCATGATTTTCGAGTCCAGAAGCTTTATGTGATCGACTGCTCTCCCGTTCTTGCGGAACGAATAGCGGCCACCATATGCAATGATGTGAAGCCGGAAGGTCAGCCTCATTTCATGAACTGCCTTCCAAAAAAACAATATAAATAACAGCTACTGAAGCCACCGGTGACGGTGAAATATTACTTCCGGTCGTTCAACTTCCCGAGAGCCACGAAATTATTTCCAGTCTCCTGAGTTTCGTGTTCCCCGTACCACCTGTTCTTCCTCCAGGTATCGAAGAAATCATAGACCTCCTTTCTTTGGCCCAAGAATATCAAGCGACTACCGCTCTGACTCGAATCCGAGACTGCGTAAGGCATGATCCAAAATTCGTCTACTCCGAAAATGCACTGTATGTGTATGAACTTGCGTGGAAACATGGACTCCTCGAAGAGGCGCTTCTGGCGGCAGAAGACCTACTCAAAAGACCCATGACTATCCCCGAATTCGAGATCGATCTCGCCGGGATCCCTGGTGCTGCTCTTGGCGAACTTTGGGTATATCGTAAACGGGTTCTTGAGAACCTCATCCAGAACCTCGGCCCAGATTCAGATTTTTACATATACCAATCCTCGGATGTTCTAAACTGCGTGGAAATGAGCCAGAATAACATTCCGCTGTGGCTCGATGTCTATCTTGACTCCGTCACAGAAGATCCTGCTTGTCTTGATATCACCACCTTTCATCTCACCCTATCCGCTCATATTTCGCCCCCAGACACTTCATCTGATTACTGTAAACACTGTAAATCCATTCCCGGTGAGACCATTCGCAAATTTTGGGCTGCGTTGATGGCCGTTTTTCGTGAAAGTATAAGAAAAGTAAGCTCCACTACCCTGAATGTGATACGTGACAAATCTCAGCTTATCCGCAGGCCGAATCGGATTTCTCACTCACACAAAAGTCTACCTCGGGGAAACAACAGGAGCCTTGCCTCTGCCGAAAGGCCTAAACATGCAAGGAGCGGATGTTATACTTCAATCATCTGACCTCATTTCCTTCCGTGTTCACAAATCGACCATGGCCATTTCGTCGCCTTTCTTCAGTGATCTGTTTTCACTCCCTCAACCCCCCAATGCTGAAGTCATCGACGGGCTTCCCGTTGTACGTGTATCTGAAGATGCGGAAGTGCTGCACAGCCTCCTCACACGGCTTTACCCTATTCCCTCTGTGATACCCGACTCCTACGAGAAAGCCCTGGCTCTTCTTGCTGCTTCACGGGAGTATGATATGGACACAATTTCGTCTGCCGTCCGTTGCGAAATATGTCTGCCAACCACAAAGGAGGCTTTCCGTGCATACGCAATTGCGAGTAGCAAAAAACTCATCCCAGAGATGAGAACTGCGGCTCACCTCACTCTTGATCACCCCATGACGTTTGAAATTATCGCGGATGCCTTACCCTTGTTCAAGGGCCCAGCACTGCAGGACCTCATCCGCTTCCGCAAGCGTTGCCATAGCAATCTCCTCTTGTTCTTTGTTGACTTTGTTGATGGTGATGACAATCTATCAAGAGCCTGGAATAACTGTCGTAAGACCAAACGCCCGTTCTCCTCCCTCCAAAGCGACAAAGGTGTCCTCGCTGGGTGGTTTCGTGATTTAGTCAACCAACACATCAAAAGTCTGCAAGAGACATACACCTGCCCGTTACCTACATCTTCATCCCTTCGCAAGGATTTCACCTTGGCTCTCCGCGCTCATATCTCTGGAACGCAGTGCTCCTCCTGCTCAAATTTGTATGCTACGGACGGAGAGACTCTCCGTGATAAATGGCTCCGTGGAGTATCCAAGGCACGGGACAAGGTACGTATCTTCTCACCTCCTCAGGGATTATGGGTTTGACATCACGTGTAGACACCTTTTCGTCATACTGGAACACCAAACTGACTAGAAAATACCAACGCCCGATAGTAGGCATTACGCGGCGCTTACGATAGTCTAACAGAGTAAATATAAAGGAGCCATAATACATACAAGTTTTTAAGAGATCGGAAGACCTTCGGATACGATCCTTCTTTGATATAATAGATAGGTATCGATGTTTGACGGATCTCGCAAGAAAAGTGGAGGGTGGTATGTTTTTGCCTTGCGATTTCAAGAGCATCGTGTAGTGCTGTGCTGTGCAAATTCCGAGAAAAGAGGTCTCGGCTGGACCACGTCAACTTGCCGGTCACCCGCAACATCGACCTTCGGTCGACTCTCATCTCCCGCTTCGACCTGCTCCACATCGTCCCGTCCCCAACGAGGTGAACGAGACCATCGACCGCAGGCTCGCACGGCACCTCGTCGAGCTCTACATCGGAGACAACCCGGAAACCGGCGGAGAGGACATTCTGGTATGCGACCAAGAGAGTTCCGGAGACCCCGCACATGCCAAGCTGACTTTTTTCTAGCCTGGATCGTCTGTCCGCGCACATCAGGTACGGTCGCTCACGTGTGCATTCCGTGATCACCAAGGAGGCCCGCACGAGCTCGTGGAGTCATACGTGAAGCCGCGCAGCGTCGGCAACGACCCGCGCGCGTCGTCCCCACCAGAGAAGCGCATCACCCAGCTCGAGTCCATGATCTGCCCCGTGTGGAGCTGCGCGACGTGCAAGAAGCGGCTGGACAGTGACGCGAGGTGCGAGCGAGAAAGGCAGGCAAGTCACGGGCCAGGCTACCCGGGCCCAGCACACACGGCACAGATGCTTGCTGTCGCACTCTTTCTAGTTGCATCGATGAACTTGGACAAACGATTTTGTCGGCATTTCTCCGACACAGGATACAGGAATTTGTTGTCCTCTGCGTCTATTGAAAACGATGACCGCAGACAGGATCAGAGAGAGAGAGGTCTTCGGAGATGGTCTTCGGAGATAGGGTCTAACGTGACTTCCCCATTCATCTTTATCTCTTTGTACATGTTTGTGATACACTCGTTCTTATGTATGTAATTCTCAACTTTCACTATGACGTGAAGGAACGCGCGCTGATTGAGCCTTCCCAATCAAGCTCGTCATCACAATCTACGACTTCTATCAATTGAACGGCTTATAGTGTTTCGGTGTTAAGAATGACAAACAACGTAGGTGTTACGCTCACAAATAAAGTGTTGTAACCCCGATTGCTGGCATGGAACCTGGTAAGTTAGTACCTTGAGTTACCTCCACTTGAATTGATCCTTGCTGTTCACACCTGCCGCCGTAGCGTCGTCATGATAGTAGTCACGCCCCGGTACATGTCGTTGAACCAAGCAACGGCCGCCCATGCGTGGGTTCGTTGCAGTACAGAGAGCGTGTGGATCTTTGTCTGGACAACCATCTGAATAAAAGTTCCCACAGACCGCCGTCCATTCGACCACTTCCGTGACTCTCAACCAATGTTTTCGGCGGTCTCCTTTTATCAGGCCAAGCTCATGTATGATTGCTCCAGCTCAGGCTCATGGGTGTGTACCTATATTTCTTCAAGACTTGAATTCTTCGTCTTCTCATTTTGCTCCAAGGCCTGCGTGTCAGCACAGTCAGCACAAGTGATCGGGGCTACCTGTGAGCGTACGTTGCTCGAAATTCTTAACACCGAATTGTGATGACTCGTTCGATCAGGTATGCTCAGTCAGCCCAAACGTTCCTTTTGAATTTTGGGAAGAAAGCAGACATATAAGAACGTTCGACTCAGACGGCATCCCCATCATCTCGTTCCTTCCTTATGGATCCGATCCAGTCCATTGCCGGTTTCGACGAAGCGCTCCCTGTTACGAATCGCCATGAGTAAATTCCAGCTTACTTCATACACGCGCCTCATCTCTTATTCCACTTACTCTCTTACCCTCTCTATAGTATATACTCGGCGATTGACCCGAAAGAGGCTTTCGCAAATCAAACATACCGTGGCAAGGTCGTCCTCATCACCGGCGCATCTCGTGGAATCGGACAGGAAACTGCCATCACCTACGCAAAGGCCGGTGCAAACGTGACAATCGTGGGGCGTTCGCAAGAGACTCTTGATAAGACAGCTGCTGTGATCCACGCGGCGGTCTCGGGCGCTCAGGTACTTGCTGTGCCCACTGATGTGCGAGACCCCAAGGCCACAGAGGCAGCAGTACAAGCCACAGTCGAGCGTTTCGGTCGGCTCGATGTCCTCATTGCTAACGCAGGTGCTTTGAGTAACTTCAACCAAAGTACGTAGGTTAACGAAGAAGCACACCCACCTCAGTTCTAACTTTGCGACTGCAGAGTTGGGTGACAAGGGCCCTGATCAGTGGTGGAACACATTTGAGGTCAATATCCGAGGCGTTTACAATACCGTCCGGTTTGTTTTTGCCGTCTTCTCTTTCCAGAGATCGGGTCCTAATAGAGGTAAAGGGCCTCGCTATCAGCGCTCGAGAAGACGAGCGGGCGTATCGTGGTCGTCTCCTCTCAGTCTGCGCTGCTCCGCATCCCACATTCAAGCGACTATGCTATTTCGAAACATGCTATTAATCGCCTGGTTGAATTCATCGCCCTTGGTGCGTAGTAGGCTTACTTGACCATCTTCAAATGTCTCAGGCTCTATTCTTTGGAAGAATATCCCAAGTTGACTGTCTTGGCGTTGCACCCGGGAGCCATCAGGACGCAGATGGCTGAAGAAGCGGGCATTGTATACCCTGATGACCTTATTTTTGATACGCTGCAGCTTCCAGCCGCAACGATGCTCTACCTTACTTCCGGTCGGATCGACTGGTTGAACGGAAAGTCAGTGGTATATATGCATGATGATGCTGCAGTTCACGTTCTGACGGCTTTGATACGCCAGATATCTGTCGGCCACCTGGGATATATCAGAAATTGAGAGGGACTGGAAAGAGAAGGTACAAGCGGGGGGTGCTCTTACTAGCAAGTTGGCCATTCCAAAGTAGTTTGCTACGCGCTTGTAGGCACAGTATGTGTTGAGACATCACGAGATGTTGCTAAAGAGCCCAACTGTATGTATCATTAAGTAGTGGCCGGTGACCAAACGGAAGATGATAGCTATTCCGCCTTTCTTTTATCATCATTCGACACACTAGCTCTCCAAATCCTGTAGCCCGGCCTGGAGTCTCGTACGACTAGCTCAGGCTGCGGCTCCTCCGAACTTTCGCAGGGACGAACGGCGTCCTTCGGAGTCTCTTTACAGCGAGATCCATAATGGGGGCCACTTTGCGATTTACAGACAGCTGACCTCCAAATTTGACATGCGGGGCCCATACTAGTTAAGTCACCTTGCTTGACAAGGTCATATGGCAGGTCGAAATTCAGCCGAAATCGACCACACAGTCAAATAAAAGTAATTAAGGACAAACAAAATTAGGAGTAACGACAGTGTACTACTGACACCGGCGATCTTTCCTACTCATACAATCGTGGTTACGTTCCCCTAAAGCGAAACAGATAGTGATGGACAGAAAATGAACTACTGAGAGTAGTGTCTTTTGAGGGTTACAAAAATGTGGGTACGTGATAGAACATGTAAGGATGGTGGCCAACGTAAAGAAAACAACGTGGAGTGACACTTGGTACGGTAGCCATTCCAAGGTTCCCAATCAGCTCGTCATCACAATCTACGACTTCTATCAATTGAACGGCTTATTAGTGTTTCGTGTTAAGAATGACAAACAACGTAGGTGCTTGCGCTGACAGATAAAGTGCTGTAACCCCGATTGCTGGCATGGAACCTGGTAAGTTAGTACCTTGAGTTACCTCCACTTGAATTGATCCTTGTTGTCCACACCTGCCGCCGTAGCGTCGTCATGATAGTAGTCACGCCCCGGTACATGTCGTTGAACCAAGCAACGGCCCCGCCCATGCGTGGGTTCGTTGCAGTACAGAGAGCGTGTGGATCTTT